>JARBWK010000003.1:162061209-162129157 GCA_030556195.1 Anolis apletophallus | reverse complement strand
AGTGGTTAGATCTGAGCACCGGCAGGTTCTGGAAAAAAACATTAACTTGGGGAGGACGCTCATTTTATAACTGCAATCCTTCCCAGGAGGTTGAGGTTCAGTGATCTCCACTTTTCCAATTTGTTTTTAATTCCTTGCCAAGTTTGGTCATAATTGTTCTTTAGAAGCTGGTTGTTTTTAGCTGTCAAGAAGATTCCCAGGTATTTTATTTTCTGGCTACCTCAAGGACGAGCTTGCCTGGAGGAGGGCCTTCTTTCTTTATTGATGTTCTTCGTCAGAAATTTGGTTTTATCCGTGTTGAGCTTAAAGCCCGCCACTGCACCATAATCTGCGATGGTCTCGGTCCATCTGTGAGTGTTCTCGAGTGGGTTCTCTATTACACATGCGATGTCATCTGCATATGCCTTTACCTTTATGTGAACTTTTCGAGCCGTAGACCTTTCAGGTACTCGTCCCTTCGGATCGATTCCAGGAGCGGTTCAGAAGCATTATATAAGTAGCGGGGAGCGGGCAGCCCCTGCCGGGTTCCTTTCTGGATGTTGAGACCCAGCGCAATCTCCATTAATAATAAGATTTGCTTTCTGGTTGGTGTAAATCGCGCGGATCGCGTTTTCGAAGGCGTGACCCATATCCCTCTCTCTTATTAAGTGGCGCAAAAATACCCAATTTGCGTTGTCAAACGCCTTCTCGGCGTCCACAAACAGTAGGCCGACTTCTTTATCCGGGTTTTTCTCGTAATACTCGATGATGTCCAGCATCGTTCTTATGTTGTCCTTTAGGTACCTGCTTGGCAGGAAACCCGCTTGGTCCGGATTAATTATTTCTTGGAGTAATACCTTGAGCCTGCCTGCGATGACCGAGGCGTAGATCTTATAGTCGTTGTTTAAGAGGGATATGGGTCGGTAGTTTCTTACGTCTTGCTTGGTCGGTTCCCTCTTTGTGTATACTTGGTTATGTTCGCTGCTTTCCAGGAGTCGGTATGGTCGCCTTTTCTAGGGCATTGTTCATTATAGCTTTCATGGGGGGGTTAATTCAGCCTGAAAGAGTTTATAGTATATTGCTGGGAGTCCATCCGGGCCGGGGGCCTTATTTCTGGGGAGCCTTGCGATGGCTTGCTTTATTTCTCTGTCCGTTATGGGTCGGTTCAGGGCCTCCCGGGACGCATATTTTCACGTCTCGATTCGACCTGCTCATCGACGCTTCTTGAGCTTCAAGGTGGCGGGAAGGGCGTACCAGTTCAACGTCCTCCCGTTCGGCCTCGGGACAGCACCTCGAACATTCTCAAAGTGCATGTCGGTCATGGCTGCGCACTTGAGGAGACAGAAAATCCGGATTTTTCCGTATCTGGACGACTGGCTGCTGGCGGCCCAGTCTCCAGAACTCCTGCATCAACAGGTCTCTACGACCCTACAACTACTCTCCTCATTGGGCCTGCGCCTCAACGAGGAAAAGTCCCAGCTGGTCCCAACGATGACCATCAAGTTCATCGGCACGATATTCAACTCCGTCGATCAGCTCGCCTATCTGCCAGACGTCCAGATTCCAGGCTCTTCGACGCGAGATACACAGCTGCAACAGACCCGCCATCACGGCGAAACAAATCCAAGTGACCTTAGGCCACATGGCCTCGACAGTAGCTGTGACCCCATTGGCGAGACTGCGCTTCAGACCACTGCAGCGCTGGTTCCTCGACCATTTCGACCCGGTCAGGGAGCACCACTCAAAAAGGTTATCCCTGCCAAAGGCGGTCAAGGACTCCCTCCGGTGGTGGGCGTCCAAGAGCAACGTGTGCAGGGGAGTACCCTTCCACACCGTAGACCCAGCCATCACAGTGACGACCGACGCGTCATTACAGGCATGGGGAGGCCACACGGGCACCCTGTCTGTCAACGGGCAGTGGTCGGCGGTGGAGAAGCTTCATCACATCAACTATCTGGAGCTTCTGGCCATCACCAAGACTCTCCGGGCCTTCGCCCCCCTCGTCACTGGGAAAGTAGTACTGGTCAGGACAGACAACATCGTGGCCATGTACTACGTGAACAAGCAGGGCGGGACGGGCTCGAGGAAACTCCTGGCCCTAGCCCAGAACCTGTGGGAGTGGTGCGTCCACCATCAAGTAACTCCCAGGGCGGTCCATCTCCCGGGTGTCGAGAACGAGGAAGCGGATTGCCTCAGCAGAACCAGCTGGTCGTCCCACGAATGGATGCTGCATCCGGACGAGCTCCACCGTGTATTTCAGTGGTGGGGTTCCCGGACGCAGATCTCTTCGCATCGCCGGAAAACAACCAACTGCCAGTTTTCGGTGCAAGGCATGCCCCGGATGCACACCGGGGATGCCTCGGGACGCCCTTCAGCGCGACTGGACGACGGGGTTCGTCTAGCTATTCCGCCCGTTCCGCTCCTCCTTCGGATCGTCGAGAGGATCCAGCTCTCAGGGGGACCGATTGCATCCTCATCGCTCCCTACTGGCCGAGACAAGTCTGGTTCCCGACCCTGCTACACCTAGCGGGTCAGGACTACATGCCGCTCCCTCACCGACCAGATCTACTGACTCGGGAGAACGGGATGCTCCTCCACCCGGACCTTCAGTCCTTGCACTTGACTGCGTGGAGGATTCGCCGGCACCAGAGGTCTCTCCAGCTGTAGCAGCGATCCTGGCAGCAGCCCACAAGCCGGCCACGTCGGCGTACTCGGCTTGCATCGCCGCTACGAGAGGTTCCAGGCTTCCCGATCTACCACCGTCTTCCCGCTGGTAGTCCCATCGGTCTTGGAGTTCCTGGCACAACTGGTCGACAGGGGTCTATCCATGTCCTCGGTGAAGACCCATTTGGCGGCCCTCACCTGGCAGAACCAGCAGAGGGGCGGTCCCTCGCTGTTCCAGTACCCGATGGTCAAGAGGTTCCTGAGGGGTGTTAACAACACTCGTCCCCCCGGTGCATCCACCCACACCGGGTTGGAACTTGGACCTGGTGCTGTCCTGCCTGACATCCCCACCGTTTGAGCCGCTGTCATCTATCGACCTGCGGCTCCTATCCTGGAAGGTGGCCTTCTTAGTCGCCATTGCTTCGGCGCGTCGCCCTTCCGAGCTGGCGGCGCTCCGTGTCGACGAACCCTACCTGCTGTTTTTAGCAGATAGGGCCATCCTGCGGACGGACATCACCTTTCTGCCGAAGGTGGTGTCTCCGTTCCACCTGAACACGGACATTGTGCTCCCGGACTTGGGACTGGCCCGAACCGGGGACACGGACTCGAGGGCCAACGGCCTCGGCGTCAGAAAGGCCCTTCTGACCTACAAGAACCGGTCGGCGGACTACCGCCGATCGACCCGACTGTTTGTGTCGTACGCCACCGACAAGCTGGGCTTGCCGGTGTCGGCACAGAGACTTTCTAATTGGGTAGCATCCCTGGTTGAACTGTGCTATCAGATAGCCCGTCAACCGTGCCCATCTAAGGTCAAGGGACGCTCGACTAGGGCAGTGGCCACGTCAACTGCGTTCCTCCAAGGGATTCCCCTGGACCAAATTTGTAGGGCGGCCATCTGGGCCAACCCCTCTACCTTTATATCTCATTACCGGGTAGACACCCTGTTTGGGAGGGAGGCGGCCTTTGGTCGGTCGATTCTTAACCCAAAGACCCCACTAGGTGCTGCAGAATAGTCAGCCCCAGATCTCCCTTGTGTTTTGCACTGGTCGATCGACAGTTGCGTCGATCTAACCCCTCTTGTTCATTGCACTGTCAATGTTAAGTATGTGCCGTGCCCCAGGTAGGGGCACAGTCTACCGGTTAAAGCGCGCTTTACCCATTTACGGGTAGGTTGCACCAGTTGTGCACCCTTTGTTCTCAGGTTGTGCTTGTTGCACTCACTGTTATGAGGCCTGTGTGCCTGACATGAATGGTGCTTGTTGCACTTCTGCTATGATTGCACTTATGTTTGAGGCCTGCGTGCCTGACATGAATGGTGCTTGTTGCACTGTGTTTACAAGTGGGAGCCTGCCTCCCACTCATATATTATGTGTTTAACATGTTATTTATTCAGGTTGCTGGTTGCAATAAACCTGTTCATTTTTTTCTACAATCTGGCTGGTTTGTTCCCACCTCCTTTACCTTAGCTCGGTAAATCTTCATAAGTGTGCATTCACAGAGCTCTCGAAGAAGAATGGTAGGTTACATACCTGTGACCATCTTTCTTCGAGTGAAGCTCTGTGAATCCACGACCGCCCCGGCCATCCCCTCTTTCTCAAACCACCCTTTCCTTGTTGCTATGTGGCGTAAGGAATGGCGTGGGCGCTGAGGCGCCTTTTATGCCCTCCGGGTTGGCTGGGCGGAGCTACCGCCAAAAAGTTTCAAACTGGAAAAGTTTCCGTTGGGAAGCCCGCTGGCGTATAAACTTCATAAGTGTGGATTCACAGAGCTTCACTCGAAGAAAGATGGTCACAGGTATGTAACCTACCAATATTATATGGCTCTCACTGAAATAAATTTCCAAATATTTTGCTTTTATGGCTCTCTCAGACAAAAAGTTTCCCGACCCCTGCTTTACAGGCTTGCAAGGTGATCAGTTCTGAAATCATTTTGTTTTGTTTTTTGCTCTGAAAGTACTTGGTTTCCATCAGAGCATCCATCTCAGAATAGCAGTTTTCTTCAAGAAGCTCATGACATCATTTAAAAAAGAAATTGATAGACTTGAGAGCCGTGTTCAATGCTTGCTTTTGCATAATGCCACAAAATAAGAAAAGATACTGAGCCAATCAGAGGTCCTCCTGGTCAGTCGCAAGGCCGAACAGGGCATAGGGTTACAGCCTGTGCTGAACGGGGTCACACTCCCTCTGAAGACACAGGTTTTCAGCTTGGGAGTGCTCCTAGTCTAATTGCTGAGCCTGGAACCTCAGGTCTCAACGGTCGCTAGGGGAGCTTTTGCACAATTAAAATTTGTGTGCCAGTTGTGCCTGTACCTTGGAAAGTCAGACTTGGCAATGGTGGTCCATGCTCTTGTTACATCCCAAATAGATTACTACAATGCACTCTATGTGGGGTTACCCTTGAAGCTCAAAAGCTCCAACTAGTCCAACAGATGGCAGCCAGGTTGCTCACTGGAGCAGCATAAAGAGAGCATACAACGCCTCTGCTACGCCAGCTCCACTGGTTTCCAATCTGCTACGAAGCACAATTCAAAGTGCTAGTTTTAGCCTATAAAGTCCTGAATGGTTCTGGCCCAGCTTGCCTGTCTGAATGTATCTCCTGCTATTAACCAATCACAAAGTCTAAGACCGATAGGAGAGGCCCTGCTCTCGGTCCCACCATCCTCACAAATGCAACTGGTGGAGATGAGACACAGAGCCTTCTCAGTGGTGGCCCCTCATCTGTGGAACTCTCTACCCAATGACATTAGATTGGCCCCCTCCCTCTTAACCTTTAGAATGAAACTCAAAACCTGGTTATGTGACCATGTGTTCGAACAGTAGAGGCAGCAATTTAAAATGAGACCCAATTTGTGTGAATGACAATGGACTGACCTGGACTATGATTTCAAAGCTGCATTATTTAAACAATGTTTTAGTAATTTTAAAGCATTAAGAAATTGTTTTAATTGTTTTTAATCATTTATTACTGTTGTTGGCATTGAATGAATCCCTGTTGTGAAGCCGCCCGGAGTCCCCCTCCAGGGGCAAGAAGGATGGGATACAAAAATGTGGAATAAATAAATAAATCATTCATATAATGACTCTATTTAAATCATGAATGAGAATTATAAAGATGTTATCAGACTATATCTTCCAGCATTACTTAATTTTAGCGACACCGAATAAAGGATGCCAAGAGCTGAAGTCCACCAACTTCTAGAAGAACTAGTTCTTTTAAAATTACTTGAAGTTCATAGGGAAATATTCCAACTGCACAATACAAATGCATAAATGCTTTGAGAAACAAAAACTGAAAACAAACATGCCCAGGTCCCAACTACCATTCTGCAATCATCAGCAAAGTAGCACAAATACAGTTCAAACAGGTGAAGGGTGGGGCAGGAGGGAAGCTTTAATTCCAAAGCTTTAATGCCAAAGTGTTGATTTATTGAGTAGTTTAGTGGAATTTGGCAACACTACAGTACTCTAATTAAGGGTCATTAATATATTAGATTGTAGGTCACACTCCGGCTGGGGCTGTTGAAAAGACTTCCAGAGTTGTTGTTTTTGTAAAAAAAAAAACCCACACATGTATTTGCATAAATACAATTTACTGTGACCATTGTTCCAGATTGTTGTGAAAACTCTTCCAAATTGCAGTATTGTGAAAAATAAATCAATGATGAAATCTTAAAAAACAACCAAACAAAACAACCACCTGCCAGCACTTAAACCTGAGACTAATATTTCTTTTTTATGTTATTTGCATTCAAGTATTTTCCCAATGTATTGGTTAAAACAAAACATTAACAACAGAAACCCAGTGGATAATTTAAAAAAGTGTTTAAAAATACAAATGAATCCTTTATTAAAACATTACAAAACTTCAAAAAGTAGTTTAAAAAGTTATAAAGCTAACAATACAGCACACCCCAATGTAAAAACTTTCGGCAATACGTATGGGTTGGGTAAAGAAAAATGTTTTTGCCTCTCAGTGGTTACTGGTCCAGATGGCCAAATGCCACCTCCATGATCAGAGGTAAAATGCTTCTGTGTATCAGTTCTAAGAATAGAAAAAAACCAAAGGACTAAGTGGCCTTCATATCCTGTTGGCAGGCTTCTCTTTGGAAGAACTAACTGGCCACTGTGTGTTGGACAAGAGATAGGCCTTTGGTCTGATCCAATATGGTTCCTATCAGTGTTCTACAGCAGTTATTCAGTCCTCCCAATTTGGCCAAATTCATTTCCCTGTGGCTATTTTCCTGTCTCCTACTGGCTACTTCTTACAGAGTAGTTTTGTAAACACAATCCTTCTGTATTTGCATTTAGGAAAACAAACCCAGAATCCAAATCTCTATAATACAGAACCAGTCTAAGATGTGTGTGTGTGTGTGTGGGGGGGGTTCCTCTGATTTCTTTTACAACAAATGGTGGCATTGATGCTTCTGTTCAATGTTTGATGTTTTGTCTTATGTCTGATATAACCGGCTGCATTTTTATTTAATTGTAGTAGTTATGTCGTAATTTGTGTTTAGATGTTAAGTTGCTAAATTTCGTTACTATGGATGTATTGTAGTTGTATTTGGGCATTGAATGTTTGCCTTTTATGTTTGGAATCTGCCCTGAGTCCCTCTGGGGAGATAGGGCGGAATATAAATAAATTATTATTATTATCATTATTATTAACACAAGATTAGTACACAGCAAACAAGATCACTATGCTGGCTGTTATATTATTTCTGATATTATTTGTACTTTGTAAGGCATTTAATGTTTGTAATGTTTGTCTGCCTCTGTACGTAAACCACCCTGAGTCCCTTTCAGGAGAGAGGACAGTCTAGAAATAAAGTAGTCGTTACTATTATTGGAAACACAACAAGATTAGTACACAGCAAACAAGATCACTCTGCTGGTTGTTGTATTGGATCACACGTCAGACACTTCCCAAGCATCTAGGACTATGTGACGTATCGGCGAATAATGCGTGCAGATCCGAGTAGGGTGACCTTTAGTAGCTGGCAGATGGTAATTTTGTCAGCGCCAGCTGTGTTTAAGTGTAAGCCAAGGTCTTTAGACACTGCACCCAATGTGCCGATCACCACTGGGACCACCTTTACTGGCTTGTCCCAGAGTTTTTGAAGTTCGATCTTTAAATCCTCTTATTGTGTCAGCTTTTCCAGTTGTTTCTCTTCAATCCTGCTGTTGCTTGGGATTTCAACATTGACAATCCATACTTGGTATTATATATTATTATTGGTAATAATATTGGTATTATTATTGTTGTTATTTTCCTGATCTCTAAGACTCCTATGGGTCCCCCAGATGTTGTTTTAAAAAACTCCTTCTCAAAGATGGCGCTTGCTATAATGGCACACAAGTGCTCTTCATTTCAACAGCAAGAGAATGCTTTTGTTTTGTATTTTTACTGCAGAACTACTGTTTTATTCATTTATCAATTTACACTGATTTAATGAAGAATGGGTAGCTCTCATTCAATCTCTTACAATTAATTGGGTAAGCATCTCTAATTAAAAGGTGTTTCGTTCACATTTTGGGTTACCCTATGATTTATTCCCTTTTTCTGATAAATAAAAGAATACCCCTCAAACCTTTTTTTAAAGGTAGACAGAAAATGTCTCTCAGCATCTTCTAAGCCTATTAATGTCACCACTAATATTTTTATCTGACATATATATGGAAGCAGGCAAAACACTGCCAGTGACACAGAAACTATTTTAAACACTTTCTGGTTGTAGTGCTACTCAGCAGGCAGTGTGAAACTGAGTGTGTAGCTGAAGACAGGAGAAGAATAAGATGGGAGGGGAAAACAATACTCCCTGCCTCCAGCTCAGTATGTTAACTAGACTGCCATCCTCAAGCTGGCAGTTTGACCCAGTGCTACAAGCAACTATCTGTCGCCTGGAAGAATTTTCAGTCTTGTTTGGTTCATTAAAAAGAATGTTTTTGTACTGACAGCAGTTTAGGGAAGCTTGTTGCTGTAGGGAGCTTGATATGTCATGAGAAAGCTGAACATTGGCTTTTTATGGAGAGCCAAGCTTTGAATAGCCTAAATTACACAAAGGATTTTCCCACAGCAGTCTGAACTGCAGACCACCATTGGGAAGTGCTACTGGCGGCCACAGAAAGAGACTCTCGGCAATAGGCCTTCCCATCTTTTTTTCTTCACCAACAACGTATTGTAGACACAATTCTTAACAATCCTAATTATACTTTCAACTATTCTTAGATGATGCTGGGACGGGTGAAAAGACCAATTTGTGTTCTTTTTTAAAAAAACAAACAAGTTTATCAGTTGCCAACTTTCCTCTATTGCTCTGGATTTACCTTACTTGGTTTTCTATTCCCAAACTTCTCTTTAAAATATTATTCAAAGACACAATCATACGAGTCTATACCAGTACAGACTGACATAGATGGTAGCACCTTTGAAACTGAGAGAAAAAAAGTATGTAGTGCAAGAAAGTAAATATTCTGTGAAGTTTTTAACTTAATATTTGCACATTCTTGACTGGTTTGGAGAAATTTTCATTCATATAAAAATCACAGAAATACATGAAATTTGCTTTTAGACTAAATGTGTATGTACTTGTATGCAAAAATACTTTTGTGCAAAAATAGTTCTTTTGAACAAAAACCATTGCTTCCAGGTAGCCTTGCTTTTTGTGCAACACTCTTGCGTACTCATACTATGCAATTTCCCTATTTGAATGAGGTGTTTTTTTGTGCTAAAAGTGTATTTTCCACAAATGCACATTCGCACACAAATAATTTGAAGTACTCATGTCTAGTTCTGCACAGAATTTCCAAAAAACACAGGCTGAAAATTTCACAAAATACTCTCAATTGTGTTATTCTTCCCAACCAAGTGTTCTTAAGTTGGGAATAAATATAAATAAATAAATTGTTTATATTTATTAATAAATATAAATAATTATTATTATATAAATATATAATATAAATAAATAATATATAAATGAAAAATAAAAGTGTTTTTTTTCAGCCCAGAAATGGATAAAGACAAATATCCTTTCCATTCCTACTTTTCAGTGCAGGACTTGGAACAAGGAGGGCTATATTCAAATCCTTGAATAGAATTAAAAGGTGACCTTGGATAATACATACTTCTAAGCACACTTACTCATAGGGTTCTAATAGGAAGAGGAGGAACATGTACAAGTTCCATACACATTCCCAGTGCAGTACAAGTTACAATAACAAGAAAAACAATAGGATTTGTATGTCCTAGATATAAATCATTTCTATATCCTCATTTTCATGCAGGCTGTCCTGTTTCCCTGTTATAGCTTACACTGCAGAAGGCAACATCATCCCAATGGTATGGTATTTTAATGAATAATTGCTTGTAGCAAGCCTTTTCACAGGGCATGTGTTTGTCCTATTTTTAACTTTTGCATGATTTTATACTCTCAACAACCTACAGTTTTAATGGAATTTTTAAATTGTGTTTTACATTTTATTGTCTGGTTTTCACTGATTCTGTTCCTACGTTTTTTTGAATCAACAGGGATCTCACATTTGGAGAAAAGTAACATATAAATGAATAAATAAGAAAATATCCCAAATAAATGCAAATACCTAAATATTCCATACACATATTCTTAGCTGTAAAATAATTTCTCATAGTAAGATGTGTGTATAAATATACAGTTTCTATTATGATCCCAAGACAAATACAATTTGAGTTAATTGTAGCCAAGGAAGCCTTGGCTACAATCATCCATGCAACAGTCACATCTAGACTGGATTATTGTAATGCCTTGTATGTTGGCCTTCCCCTGTCGACTACTCGGAGGATCTGCATTATTCAGAATGCGGCTGCCAGGCTTCTTGCAAAAACACCTTTGAGATGCCACATAACTCCAACTCTGTTACACTTGCACTGGCTTCCAATGGAATTCTGGGCTCTGTTTAAGTTGTTGGTTCTGACCTTTAAGGTGCTTTATGGTCAGGGGCCAGCATATCTCAGTGACCGCCTCTCCCCTCTTCGCCGCCAATGGTCGCCATGACCCCTCCAACTAAACTTACTGTATGTTCTAGGCCCCAGGGAAGCACGTCTCGAGAGCACGAGACGTAGGGCCTTCTCCATCTCTGCCCCTGTCTTGTGGAACTCCTTGCCTTCCCACTTGAGGGCCATGCGTGACGTGCAACCTTTTGCCCAGGCACTCTAAACCTGGCTTTTTAGCAGAGCTTTTAATGTTTAATGCAGTCTATCCGATATTTGTTGTAATGTTTTTATGCAATTTGTTTTATGTAAATCGCCTGGAGCATTTTAATGGAGGGCGATTAACAAGTGAGAAACTGAGTGAGTGAGTGAGTTAAACCTTCCAAAAGAGCATTATCTTTACATCATCACTGCTTCCACCGCTTTCCAAAAATGTAAGATTCACATGAAACATCTATCTGTTCCTGCTTTTATTCACAATGGCTCAATTGCTATCTGTGCAATTTTTGTTGGGAGCTTTGCAAAACATTTCTTCACAATTACATATTTTTTAAAATGTCAGTCATAAACGTGAGGCTTCATTCATTAGCTAAACAATGGCTACTAGAATGTAGTTATTATTAGTAGTAGTAGTAGTAGTAGTAGTAGAACACACATCCCAGCAAAATTAGGGTGACTCCCTCACTCCTCTCATTTGGAAAAAAGGTCAAAACATGGCTCTGGGATCAAGCATTTGGGCAGCTGACCGAGCAGTAACAGCAATTGACTGATGAGAATTAACCATGAATAGATGTCAGACTGGAACTCTGGACTTTGACTTGGATTTGTGATTTGGGCTTGCCACTGTTTTAATGTATCAATTTTTAAACATTTCATTTTTAATATTTTAATGTATATTTGTAACCCTGTTGTTCACCTAATTGTCAATTTGTTTTATAATGTGATTGATGTTATTGTTGGCATCTAATGGCTGCCATTAGTAAGCTGCCCTGAGGACCCCCTCAAGGGTTGAGAAGGACAGGATAGAAATGCTTGAAATAAATAAATAAGTAAATAAACAGTAACAGTATACATATTTGAATTATTTATAATTTTATTTATCATTTCTTTATTGGATTCATATCCTATTTTTTCATTTCTCACACAAAAATGTTCTTTAGTGAGCACACATTTTTTCCACTTATCTCCGCTTTAACTATGGATTCTAAAGTGCAGAATCCAGCCATCATCATCCTCATCTATAGATACTGGGTGGACCTGACTAGATTTCAGGTAAAAAGCAAGCTAACTAGGGAAGCCCTGGCATAGTTTATTTCCATTCCATTCAGAGCCATGGAAGTAGAAAGGTCAAAGCAAATGGAAGCCTAGACATGATTGCTACATACAGTATGTAGGAGATAGCTAAGTTTTATTAGAGCAGGTATTGAAAAGGCTACTCCAGACAAAGTTGAACCGGGAAACTATGGCAGCTCATGGACCAAGGGGATAAGGAGCTCCTCCTATGAAATATTCAAGGAGGCATTTCCTTGCTGATCTCATAAATCTCATAAAAATAGGGAGCATTGAGCTCAAGAGCACACCATGAGGAGAATGATGGGGCATGCCGAGAGAGCCCATACATCCAACAATAGAAAACAATGCTGACATGCCACTCCACTTGAGGAGATGTTTATCCCTCATCCTTCCACTCTCTCACAAACCCAGACATCGCAGATCAATTCTTTTGGTGTTACTCTTCCCATCTCCCCTTTAGATTGCTTACTATAAGGCTGAGCAGTAAACCAGGAAACCGACTGCTCAAAAACCATAATCTGTCATGAACACATTCAATAGTGGAAGGCAAGCTACAAGGTGCATCTACTCTGCTGAATTAATACTGTTTTAAATCCCATTTTAACTGCTATGGCTCAATGCTGTGGAATACTGTGAGTTGTAGATTTACAAAGTTTTTCACCTTCTCTGCCGAAAGGTGCTGGCACCTCACCAAACTACAAATCCCATGATTCGATAGAATTGAGAAATGGTGTCAAACTGTATTATTTCTATAGATGCACCACAGTCAACTATACTTGCTATCTTGAATGTGGAGATGAACCTATGTGAGGTTTAAAAATTAATAATGTAAGGTAATATATTCAGGAGTCTACATACTATGGAAATACATGCTATTACCATAGTCTACCTTTGCCTGCACACTCATTATATTACTTACTAATTAGTATCATTGTCTAGTTTTGCTAATTTTATGATCTTACTACTTTTAACAACGTTCACATTTCAAATATACCAGTGTTAATTGGGTTGTGTGCTGCATACTAATCAAGCAGTTTTTCAATATACCTATTCCACAGTTATTGTGAACAATTCTGTTGCGAGATTTATCCGTTCTAAAAGTTCTATTTATTTTGTGTTTATTAGGAAAATTCACATGGCATGTGTTTTTTCCCCCTGTCATTTCACCTCACTTTATGCCATAACCCACATTTTGTTGCAGCTAGGCCAGAAATGTATATTGATCTTAGCAAAAGTCATCTAACTCTATATGAAGGTCATCTCACAGACATTGCTATCTGTGTGAAATCACACACTGGTTTCATTTGACTCAAAAATAATTTTTACCTAGCAAGGTTTTCCTGTCTTCTTCAGACTCAAACATATTTTTTTGCAAAAAAATACAGCTTGTTTTATCAAACACAATCAACTCATAATGCTGAGAGTATGTGTACATGCTGATTCATTTTGCTAGGTAAATTGTGAGAGAGAAAATGCAGTTTCCCCCACCATTCACAAGAACACATACAGTAATAATAGGGTTATCGGGCTTCAGCTGATTGTGTTCAGAATTTGTGAGCTGCCTTGGTCCCACACCAGGAGAAAGGCAACATATAAATAAAATATATAAGATAAAATCATGAACAATGCATGTTTGACAAAGTCTCTCCCTGAAGAATAAACTTAAAAGTGAACAGACCTGTAATTAGATGGTTTCTGAAACCACTGGTGGTGCAATGGGTTAAACACTTGTGCCAGCAAGACTGCTGACCAAAAGGTCAGTGGTTCAAATCCAGGGAGCGGGGTGAGCTCCTGTCTGTCAGCTCCAGCTTCTCATGCGGGACATGAGAGAAGCCTCCCACAGGATGGTTAAACATCCAAGCGTCCCCTGGGCAAAGTCCTTGCAGATGGCCAATTCTCTCACACCAGGAGCAACTTGCAGTTTCTCAAGTCGCTCCTGACATTAAAAAAATTATTTCTTGGTTACGAAAAAAGACAAGAGGTGGGAAACAATAGTCATCCAATAAGGAGGAGATGTTAGCATCACTGCACCCCAGGATCTTTATTATTATTAGTAGTAGATTAGTATTATTAGTATTATAGCTACAGTTCATAATAGAAATCATGTGGAAATATATTTCCCCAATGTGTATTATGTATGTGTGTTGTCAAGATGCCTGCTAGCCTATGGGGACCCCATGAATTGCATAAGGTTTGCCTTGATAAGGAATACCCAGAAGTTGTTTTATCAGCGCCTTTCTTTTTAAATATAGTCTACAGGACTTGGTATTCATTGACAGTCTCCCGCCTAATTACTAACCACTAGGCTGCCTTTGCAGTATTTAGGCCCCTTCAGTGAGTATTAGCAGTGAAAAAATGAATTCCATGGTAAGAAACATTCCATTAGGAATGAGATTTTTAAAAAGCAAACTATCATTATAATATGCTTCTATTCAATTTGACAGTTTGGAATCACACCTAGTTGATAGTTCTGTCACTTCAAGGTACAGAATTCATGCTAGGCTTTATGGAATCTTCTAGCAGTCATATGAAAGCTGCCGCAGATGCTGATCCGCATTATCCAAATAGATTAGAACTTACGTCTCCTTGTGGAGAGAAAGAAACAAACATCATCATCATCATCACTAGGCATTCAGCCCACCAAAACTAACAGAAGCACCAGCTTCTTGGAATACCAGATGGTTGCCATGTCTCTGAAAGGATACTGTGGTATATAGCTCTAGAAATCACAGAGAACAGACCTGCCAAAATTGTTAAAGAGTCACTTACAAAGAAAAAAAAATACAATGTCTGAAGCTTCTTAATTTGAAGGAAAAAAACAAGTAAGTAAAGACTTCCTAGAAAATGCCAATTCATAATGTCTTGGGTCTCATTCTACTTCAATGTATGTTTCCACAGCAATTAAAAACCTCCTATTCTTGGAGAGAAGAGGGGTGTTCTTCATGTCCTAATACTTTGTGTATGTGTGTGAGTGATCTTTGATGAGACCAGAGAAAGAATAATCTTATGTAATGCCAGTGCAGCAGACTCAGTCTTGGTCTCAGTTGGGATTGTTCCTCCCTGTATGGAAATTAGGTTTGAAATAAACCTGTCAGTGGCTTTCTTTCTTTAACCTGTAGTCAGTCATAAGGATGAATTAAAGAGGACTCTAGCAGCATATGAACTGACTGAGCTATAACTGTTTTTATGGCAATGGTTAAGACTGCAAGAAGTCCTTCCTTGCTAAGAGAAGAACTCAGGAAATAATACATTTCTTCTGGAGGATCTTTGGACATTTGTAGAAGATGCTCACAAGGAGGTATCTATTGGAGGTGGCCTTACTCTCCCCCCTGCTTGCTCATAACTGTCAGTTCAGTGCCTTATGTGCTTCAGTCTGACAGCATGGTTTGATCTGTGGTGAAGGTGACGTGATTGATCCCTCCTGTGAGCATCTGTGGGCATCGCAGATGGGTACTAGCCTGTTGGATGGATTTGACATGTTTGTCTTGGAGACCATATGGTGCCTCCCATTACTCTGCTGATCCCATGCTCCCTTGGCAACTGACAGTGGATGATGGCTGGACACCATCCATGAACAGTTCTCATTCTTTTCTGAAAACAGGTGTTTCCATTATCTTGGTGCTCATGGGACTGTAGTGCCTACTCCCTTGTGTTTCAGCACCGTTCATGAGCATGCTTTTCTTCACAGGAGCAAGGCGTGCTCTTTGCTCATCTTCCATTTATTTCCTGATTTCACTGAACTACCGTTATCTCAAAAACATTGCTGCTTTTAATATATTGCCATTCATACACCAGTAGGGAAAAAGGTGAGTTTATATCCTGCCAGTAACTTAAAATTTGTACTGGTCACTAAGGAAGAGTTATTATGCATTAATGCTCCTACATGATTCCAGAACATGATTCCAGAAATCCCATGAATAGAATATAATGCATATAGGTAAGCCAGAAATACAATATAGAGCTTTGGGCATTTGGGAATTTGGGTAAGAGCTATTTAGACAGTAGGAAGGGTTTGTTTATATGGAAGACATATTTCAAAAAGCAAATAAATAAATGTAATGTTTAAATATGCCTTTCTCTGGTCCAAGAACGTATTTATAGCATACAATGGAAATTTAATGTACTATACTGGTAATAATATAACAAGAACTATAAACAACCATAGCAAATCAATATAATTTTAGATGTTCTCAAGTATAGTTAAATAATTTCTCTTGATGTAGCAAGAGAAATTTATTGTATAATGGATATAAAATACCACACATATGTATTCTTCAACTTCCAATCAATGTCAATTAGCCGTAGGTCAATCTTTGAATTACTGTTTCTAATGTCACACAAAATCTGTATTCTTCTTGAATTAATTACCTAATAATCCAAATCATTCAACAAAATATGTTTCACTTATTTAAGTAAAATATATCTCATTTTGTTTTTATTTCAGACCTTTTTCAGACCTGTTTTCCTTAGCCAGTGTTGATACTTCCGAAGCACTTATTCCAAATTAATATCAATGTCAACAAGACAGTGCTGGAATAAGCAATGATAGAACTACAGCTACAGTTTGCACAAATCTGACCTGTTGATAAAAATTTCTTATATTAAAAATAGACATCAAATTACTCAAAAGAGGGACACCATGTGATCAACTAAACTTCATGAAAATGCAACAATACTAATTAAGAAATGCCAATATAAACCATGTTTACAGTATTACTGCTAGGATAGGAAAGGGGAATCATCCACATACTTAGTCATTCTCTGCATTTTTAAAGTGATAATTCCAGCAGCAATATTGGCACCAAACTGGACTTGATGGTGATGGGAAATAACAAGGGCATGTGTTTTGCCTCAATAATTGTGGTGTCACCTGCTAACCTACCCTGACCATCTTGGTATGCAATCTGGCGTGTTTATATATTATTTTTTAAAGTTTAGGCGATGTTACTAACTTCTTCTATTCTAAGAGGACAACACAGGATTCTCCAAATGGGGATAATGTACTGGGAGGTTGCAGTATTTGTTGCCATGATTCTCAGCATTTTTCAAACATCCATGTGATGTTTCCGCTGTTCTGTACTGGTAATCCATTACACCAGGTGCAATGTTTTACACCTTGAGTGAGTTTTGTTTTACTTCTACTTGACCCCAGTAGATATTTATTTATTTATTTATTTATTTATAAATTCGATTTGGTAGACCGCTCTCTCTGGAGCCCAGAGCGGTTTACAGCATAAAATCAATAAAACATCAATAAACAGATAAAAGACGTATACCCAAAAGCCCCCTCCCCACAAATGATCCCGGCAAGCAATAATATGCAGAGGCAATACATGGCAGGACGGTATGTTGGCAGCTGGCAACTAAGGAGGCATCAGTTGGGACCAAATGCCTGCCTATATAGCCAAGTCTTCACAGACTTGCGGAAGGCCAACAAACCCCGTAGTGCTCGTATCTCCTCCGGCAGAGAATTCCAGAGGGTCGGAGCGGCCACTGTAAATGCTCTCTGCCGGGTGCTCGACAGCCTACAGATCTTAATACTAGGGACCTCTAGTAGATTAAGCCCCTCTGAGCGCAGTGATCTTCTGGGTTTGTATGGGGTAAGACGCTCCCTCAAGTACACTGGCCCCAAACCATATAAGGCCTTGAAAGTTAAAACTAACACCTTGAAGGAGACCCGAATTCGATGGGAAGCCAGTGCAGTGCACGCAGGAGTGGGGTCACATGCGCAGATCTTGGGGCTCCCGACAGCAGCGCGCTGCTGCGTTCTGCACCAGCTTAAGTTTCCGGATCGCCGACAAGGGTAGGCCAATGTACAGCGCATTACAGTAATCAAGCCTCGAGATGACCGTGGCTTGGATCACCGTGGCTAGGTCGCAGCGGGAGAGGTAAGGAGCCAGACGTTTCGCCTGCCGCAGATGGTAGAAACGCTGTCTTGCAAGCGCAGGCAATCTGCGCTTCCATCGACAGTTGGGTGTCTAGCTGGACCCCAAGGCTCTTAACTAGGGGCTGTGGGCGAAGTGCCACACCATCAAACGTCGGCAACTGGGTCTCTACCCCTCCGGGCGGCCCAGCCACAAGATCTCCGTCTTCGTCGGGTTCACCTTCAACTTACTGGCTCGCAGCCATCCAGTTACGGCTTCTAGGCAGAGATGGAAATTATCGGGTACAAATTCCACCCCGGGGTCCATCCTCAGAATGAGCTGGGTGTCATCAGCGTACTGGTGACATTCCAGCCCAAAACTCCGTACCAATTGGGCGAGTGGTCGCATGTAGATGTTAAATAACAGCGGGGAGAGAATGGCCCCCTGAGGGACCCCACAATGTAAGGGGGAGCCCTCGGAGGCCACCCTCCCCACTTCACTCGCTGCAGGCGGTTTTGGAGGAAGGAGGACAGCCAGTTGAGGGCTGTCCCCCTCACCCCCGCCACCGCCAGGCGGTGTGTCAAAAGTTGGTAATCGACAGTATCAAACGCTGCCGTGAGGTCCAATATTCAATATTCCAGTGAAGTTCTCCAATGACCAAGTGGTCCATTGTTATTATAGCAATGCTGGGGGACCTAAAGGTCTCCAGATGTTGTTGTGCTTCAGCTGTCAACACTCCTGATTGGAGTTGACTTGAACCGGGCTCCTGCAATCAAAGAAGGCTGTAAGTTCCTCATCTTTGTTTCAAAGTGTGTACATCATAACAAGAGTCAGTATGGTGAAATAGTTTGAGCAGAGTAGCAGTCTAATATAGATCCTCGCTTAGTCATAGAAACCAACTGGACAATGCTTGGGTCATCCCAGGGAAAATTACATTCCCTCAAACTCAGAGAAAAACAAAGGCAAAAACACTTCTGAAAAATGTTTGCCAAGAAATGCCTATGATAAAGTTGTCATAAGTCAGAAACAATTTAAAGAAAGCCTTCGACAACACATGTAAAGACACACAACAAGAATATTATGTTTGGGCCTTCTGACAGAATGTGTTATGAACAACAGTAATGGTCTCTTTCTCAACATTCACAGTTGGGCAACACATTGTTTATAATGTTGCATTAGCATGGTTCGGAACTCACCAGAGTTGATAATACAAAAAAAAATTACAGAATGAATGGGCAAAAAACAGAACAAAGACCTTAGGTCGGATATTTTCGCAACTTGCTTTTACTAAGGTGCTTAACTTTTTGCTAATATGCTAGCTTTTCAAATGTTTATACTAGACTTAATTTTAAAAGACTGTCCTTGGTTCCTGTATTTAACATACACAGCAGATATGAACCAAGAAATCTCCACCCCAAACTTCAAATAAACTCTAAAATTCCTAGGGAGAACAAGTGATGAAGGCAGCATTTTTAATATAACTGTGAAATAACTAAGCATCTGGCTTCTTGGGGCTCACAGATCACTGGACATAAGCCAAATGCCTGCTCACCAAATCCCTTTACAATACAGGATTATGGGTGCTGAAATCATATTTAGATACTGACCTTCACTGATGCTCAATGCTGACATTTAAGAAAGCAATAAATGCTGAGTCTCAACACAATTATTTTATGTCCTACAAATATAAAATTTAATTAAACTAAAAAAAGAAAAACATGGATTCCTTAAATGCTTTGCCCTTTTAACCAATGTAACAAGTCACTAAACTAAGGGCTATTTTAATCTATGGGAATGTGATGTAGGCTGCTGACAAAAGCACTACAGCTAGCTAATAACCACTAAGTACTACAAGAGAGCACTACCGCTTTCTCTGTAGGGTGGAATGAAAGTCAAGTCAAAACCTTCACAGATTTCAGACTTCTTTGATCCACTTATTTTTTCTAAGGATGAAAATGCATTTCCTACCATGAAATGGATTCTCCCCTGCACATCTGTCTGTAGTTTTTTTTGTACCTCCTTTCACTTACTTAAGTTGTGAGATTTGTTTTCGCTAAAATACACGTTAGAACGGCAGAAATGAAATACAGCTTTAAGAAGCAATATTAAAGGGTAATCTGAAAAAATCGCACCAGGGATGTCAGACATACACTGGAAGAGGGCAATCTGACAATCTAAAAAAGACAATCTAAGAAAATAAACTCCTAATAAGCAGGTGAAAATTTGGAAGACACAACGATAATACTTTTGGATGGACATCGTTGTTTGTAACTGTTATCTCAATGTTTAAATTACATAGGTAAAACATTTTCCCTGTATCTTCCACTATTTCTTATGAGATTCATATAATATTTCCAATTTTCCCCATGAACCCTATCACTATTAAAACCTGTTTATTCCTACATTCCAAGTGGGTTTATTTTTATTCCAGTACTTTAAAAAAATGAAATGGATCAGTTACTCGCCAGTGTGTTTCTACTGCCCGAGAGCTTTCCATTCCACTTTGGGCATCCACTCCACTGACATTACCAACAGTATATCTAAAGAGGAGTGTCCTTTACATAAAAGCTTTCCAAGCTGTTGTCCCTTGCGATGAATTACACCCCTCCTCTGTATTTCTTGTTCTGTATTCCTGGGTAAACAGCCTGTTTTGTATGAGATTGCACTGAAACAGCAAGCACATACTTCGGAGAATTACTGGATCCATACATTTCACAGGGAGTGGACTTGGTGATGCAGACTACTTGGCAACATCTTCAGTGGGTTCTTCAGCTATGACTTTTACTGGACAGAGAAAACATAGCCACAGTACTTCATGTATCCCTGATTAGACTACAGTCAGTCCTCTGAATCAATGGATTCTGTATCCATGGATTCAATCTTCCACAGCTTGAAAATATACCTCTCCCACAACCCCATCTCCCCCCAAAATATGCAAAAAGCAAACTTTGTTTTTGTTATTTTATAAAATGGACTACTCCATTGTATATAATGGAACTTAAGCATCCTTGGATTTGTGGCTAGGGGGCTGGAACCAAACCACAGCAGACACCAAGAGACCACTGTAGTGTAATGCACTCCACACAGGTTGCCTTTGAAGATGACTCAGAAACTGCAGCTAATGCAAAATGCAGTGGCTAAAATGCAGAGTGGAATGTCATATGGACATTTATGTTATGCCAATCTGAAAATAACTGCACTGGCTGCCATTATGTTTCTACTCTTAATTCAAGCTATAAGGAGGGCCTTTCCCTATATGTGTCTGCCAAAGGACTGAGTTCTGCCTGAATGGTCTTCTACTGTGAGGTTAATATAGTGCTAAGAGGCAGTCTATCTGTTTGTAGCATCTCAGTTGGGGTATGCCCTTCCTTAATAATACTGAATAGGTTTATCATTTATTTGAATTAGTTTTATAGCCCTACATTGATTTGACATGTTTTCATTTGCTTGTATATCTCTCTGAGATCTTTTCAGATAGGGCAATAAATAAATAAATACACAAATAGTTACATATTTTAAAGAAGCATGCTTCCATTTCTAATCTAAACATGTTCATACCTAGTCTCAATTGTATGTTCCCCCCTTCCTCATCCTGTACCACATTGGCTTTGTGGTTGGACATTCAGAAACTTGGGCATCTTGCCCAAAACCTTTGCTATAAACAAGAGGTTGGAGTGAAACACTGACCTGCAGCAAAAGGAACTGAGCTCAGAGATGCATGTCTTTTTTGGCACACACCACCCAAGTCAATTTCCCCTTGAGTTACACCATCAGATTCAAGATCTTCCCCAATCTGATTTTGGTGGTACATGAGGACATTCACTGGGTAAAATGTGATTTTTTAAAACTTTACAGCTAAGTAACTCATCAACAGCCCTTCACCAAATCAATAAAGAGTACAATAGAAATGGCATACAATATATTTTTTAAAAAAATCAGCTCCCTCTTCAACTCCCCCAAATGGCCAAAAATGTGATAAGAAGTGGTCCAAAACCACTTGCAGTGTGTGCTTGATTATATAGATGAAGTTCATAAGAGGTCTACAAGGGGGAAACTCCCCCTAAGTTTCACACAGTTGCCCATACTTAGTATAAAAGTAACTAACTGTTTTTGCTATATTGGAAAAGGAATAAAGTTATCTCCAATTGAATGATATTGTGTTGTGGTTATACTTTTATTATGACAAATAGAACTAATTGAATATACTGTAATTAATCTTTTACAGTTTACAAGTCTCACATTTGCACTTATAGCGATTCTGTGCAGTCGTTCATTTTTTTACACTTTCTAGTTTCCTAAATTTAGTGTAATTTGCCATCATGATTGTTGAGTTGTTGATTTTTACATCCAGAGAGAAATGCATCTCATAGATTTTCCGCTCTGCCCAAAGTTTCATGGAAAGTGTCTTTAGCAAATATTTATATTTAAAATAGCAACAAAAGATCAACTGCATGTAATCATGGTTTATGTAATCATTTTCCCACGATCTGTTTCAGAACTCTCTTCCGATTGGATCAAAATTGACTCACACAGACAATTCTTGGAATGCATTTCTAGGGACTGACGGCAGTGAAGATAAGTCAAAGCGTCCCGTCTGTATTCAGTATGCATTCAGTCAGAAAAAACAGGGATGCATACTGATAGAAATGGATTATTTCATGTGATGAGGTCCTAACATTTTCATCATTTTTTGCCTTTGGTTATGGACAAATGTTGTTATTGTTCACAGAAAGCTTCTAAGCGAAGTGCATTTCAAGTATTTCTTCTACAGCACTATTAGATATTTAGCTGTCTTTTGTGTTTGATCTCCCCTTGCTGACTTACAGGGCCAATTTTCTGAACTTTTCTGTCTGTTTGGAAGCCATTCTCCTGCAGCTGCCAACTCTGCCACTGTCTTGACACAGAATGTTTCCAAGTGCCAAAAGGGATCTCATGGAATGATTGGGGTTAGCATTTAGGGCTCACCCTGAGCTGGTGTAGCCTGCTAGAGGTGATTAAAATTGTTCCTATGGCAAAGAGTCAGAGTTCAGGCCATCCATGCATGCATCTAAGCAACTGGAAAGCATAAATGGGGCCTGGTCATTGACATTTTCTGCAGATTTCCTAGCTATATCATTTCAGATATGCACACAAACAAATAGCTACAGAGACTGAAAATTATGCTGCTTCTAATATAGGATCATATGCATCAGAAATAATTATTTTCTCTCCAGATTCATCCTGGACTTTTAATTAGGCTTACATGCCCCTTAGAACACTTGTTTCATGTTTAGGATCAAGACATCATGCAATATTATAACTCTCTCCATCAAAAGCCAGAACCAACCACAAAAGATTAAAATATCCTCTGTGCGATGAACAACTTGTGCATCCAAATGCTTTGTTTGCTGAAAGGTTGAAATTAGCATTTCCCATTTAATTCTGAACTACATGTATTAGACAGGTCAGATTCAAAGTATTTTTGTGACATGCCTTCCAGTAAAATCTAAATCAGTATTTAATGCACAATTAAGCACAATTAGACAATCTTGAGTTCATCTGTATTAACCCTGTATAAAATTGAATTAATCAATTTAATTTCTATGAATAAGATACAAAGGTATTAGAAACACTGGAAACTAGCTTTTGTAAAATAAATTGTATGCTTACAAAAAAATTCAGATCCTTAAAATTCTGCGAAATAACGAATATTGAAATGATACTAAAACAAAGATTTCATGGCTACAGAGAGGGTTTTTTTTACATTACTGTAAGTCTCAGACTCACTTAATAAGCCATTCCTGTAATGATCCTCCCTAATTTGCCCCCTCCAGATTGGCTGTGAGCTGACAATGTTCCAATGTCATAAATGAATAACACTCTAATGTGCTACAAGGACATCGAAGTCAAATGCATTTCTCAGCTGCACAACTAACCATGCCTGCAATGAAAACCGTGTGTGTGTGTGTGAGAGAGAGGAACGATTTGAGAAATTTGAGAAATTGCAAATTGCTTCTGGTGTGAGAGAATTGGCCGTGTGCAAGGACGTTGCCCAGGGAACCCCCAGATGTTTTTGATGTTTTACCATCCTTGTGGGAGGCTACTCTCATGTCCCCGCATGGGGAGCTGGAGCTGACAAATGGAACTCATTGGCGCTCTCCCCGGATTTGAACCTGCGACCTGTCGGTCTGCAGTCCTCCCGGCACATCGGTTTAACCCACTGTGCCACCGGGGGCTCCAATGAAAACCATGATCATATACCGTATTTTTCGCACCATAAGACGCAGTTTTTTTCCTCCCAAAGTGGGATGAAAAATCAGCTGCGTCTTATGGAGCGAAGACGCAGGCCCGGGGTGGCGCTGGAGCAGAGGGAGGGCAGCGATATACTCACCCTGTCGCCGCCTCCTCTTCTCCGGTCCGTTGCGGCGGCGGAGGACGCTGGTTCGCTCCTCCTCTGCCTCCTTTTCTTTCCCCCACCTTTTCTTCACTCGAGGAAAGGGCGGAGGGAAGGAAAAGGAGCCGTGGGCGGAGCAAACCAGCGTCGCGTCAGCTCTGACGCAAAGCTGGTTCGCTCCTCCTCTGCCTCCTTTTCCTCCCCCCCACCTTTTCTTCGCTCGAGGAAAGGGCGGAGGGAAGGGAAAGGAGCCGTGGCGGAGCAAACCAGCGTCGCGTCAGCTCTGACGCTGGCTGGTTCGCTCCTCCTCTGCCTCCTTTTCTTCCCCCCACCTTTCTTCGCTCGAGGAAAGGGCGGAGGGAAGGAAAGGAGCTGTGGGCAGAGCAAACCAGCGTCGCGTCAGCTCTGACGAAGCTGGTTCGCTCCTCCTCTGCCTCCTTTCCTTCCCCCACCTTTTCTTCGCTCGAGGAAAGGGCAGAGGGAAGGGAAAGGAGCTGTGGGCGGAGCAAACCAGCGTCGCGTTAGCTCTGATGCGAAGCTGGTTCGCTCCTCCTCTGCCTCCTTTTCCTCCCCCCCCCCTTTTCTTCGCTTGAGGAAAGGGCGGAGGGAAGGAAAGGAGCTGTGGGCGGAGCAAACCAGCGTCACGTCAGCTCTGACGCGAAGCTGGTTCGCTCCTCCTCTGCCTCCTTTTCCTTCCCCCCCCCTTTTCTTCGCTCGAGGAAAGGGTGGAGGGAAGGGAAAGGAGCCGTGGGCAGAGCAAACCAGCGTCGCGTTAGCTCTGCCGTGAAGCTGGTTCGCTCCTCCTCTGCCTCCTTGTCCGTCCCCCCCCACCTTTTCTTCGCTCGAGGAAAGGGCGGAGGGAAGGGAAAGGAGCCGTGGGCGGAGCAAACCAGCGTCGCGTCAGCTCTGATGCGGCTGGTTCGCTCCTCCTCTGCCTCCTTTTCCTTCCCCCACCTCGAAAGGAGGAGCGTCAGAGCTGACGCGACGCTGGTTTGCTCGCCCCACGGTCCTTTCCTTCCCTCCGCCCTTTCCTCGAGCGAAGAAAAGGCGGGGGGGAAGGAAAAGGAGGCAGAGGAGGAGCGAACCAGCCGCGTCAGAGCTGATAAGACGCACCTGCTGATAAGACTTACCTAGATTTTAGAGGGGGAGTGAAAATTTTTTTTTTCTATTTTCCTCCTCTAAAATCTAGGTGCATCTTATCAGCAGGTGCGTCTTATGGTGCGAAAAATACAGTAGTTCTATTCCACATCCAAACCATTATTTACTTCTGGTATATTTCAAGTTTCCCCAAATACCTGCCAGTACCAGGGTATGAATCCTTGCTCTGCCACAGGAATCCACTGACTGATCTTAGGCAAATCATACTTTTTCAGTGTTGGAGGAAGCCAATAGTAAACATTTTTTGACCCAGTCTTTTAAGAAAACCCTAAGGTTGCCACTAGTTACGGGTTGACAAGAAGGCACATAGTAACAACAAGCACGGTGTTCATGGACACCTCGTTATTTGTGACAGGTATGTGAGTAATTTCTTTTTATCATTTGTCCATGTGTGATGCAGCTGTCTTTGGCCCTTCCTCTCATTTCAATAGTAAATTTCACTCTACGAGGACTGGTCACCTTTGAGCCCAAGCAGTACTATCTGCAAAAGAAAGACATCAGCGGAAAACAAAGCAGCTGTCTTTGGCCCTTCCTCTCATTTCAATAGTAAATTTCACTCTACGAGGACTGGTCACCTTTGAGCCCAAGCAGTACTATCTGCAAAAGAAAGACATCAGTGGAAAACAAAGCAAAATAAAGCAAAGCAAAGCAAAAGCCTTGATACCTCTTCCAGTTCCCAGTGTCTCCTTCTGTGTTTGTTTTGGATAACAGGGCACTGGAGAGCACTCTGCTTGGAGTCCTTAACTGGAAAGTGTTTTGATTGTTCCTGCTTGGTACTTAAAGAAGTGATGGAGGCATCCTCCGCTTCATCTGTTTGGTTCTCTTCTCTCTCAGAAACACAACCACCACTTTCTTTCAGTTGAAAAGCTTGGATCAACAGCTGACAGGCCTCTATGTCAACTTCCCACACTCTTTCAATAAGCTGGCTCCCACAGCTGAAAGAAAGCCAAAAGAAAGCAAAAACACAATTTAGAGGCAAGAGTTCACATTCTCTGTAATGCCTTAGACCTCTTTCCTTGTTGTTTTTAAAACAGAAAAATGTTCTCATATAGAATTCAGGAGATCCCCCCTCCAAAATAATTAATAAATTATTGCTTCCTAAACAAATTACACAGTTTTTTTTCAGACTCTATGTTTTGTTCATTCACCATTCTCAAGACTTATTTCTTCCTGACCACAGAATGACCATGAGTCAATTAATGCCTTATGACTTTGGATGAGTACTAAAAATTCCTCAGAATCATGGATCAGGCTCTATATATACACGTTAATTCCTCTGTGCATGCTGCATAAACAGGTTGTTTTTCGTATCTTGATCAAATTCGTATTAAATTCGATTCTAAATTACTTATGAAGCGTTTCTGAACCGCTGTAAGCAACCCGGAAGTGAATTACCAAATTTGAAGCCACCGCAGCCATTTTTCGGAAAGAAATCGCCATTTTCGGAAGGGTTTCCCTTCCCTGGCCCACTGCCGGGCACGTTCTCTTCATTGGTTAGAGCTGCGGCCTCAGCGAGCTGCTCAAGGGTGGCTGGGGGCAGTGTTTTGCAACATGCACACTCTTCTCACTGGTGGGCAAACGCATCCCAGGATCACATCGCTGGACGCAGGGCCGGCACTCTGGGCCGGTGTTTTTCCGGCATGCACTCCTCTCACCGGGCGTGGCATGGAGCTTTCAAACCAGCCTTGTACAGAAGCAGAGAGAAGCCCAGGTGTTCTTTCCGCTTCTGAATGGCCCTGCGGGGGTGGAGGGAGGAAAGCCGCGCCCAAACCGGCTGCTTTAACTCGCTTTGGACACAGTTTTCCTTCAGTTTGGATGCGGCCATTAATGAAGCCATTCTGAAATTTCGGAATTTTAACGAATTAATTTTGAATTTTTTCCCCAAAATTTTTCGGACGTCAATCATATTTGAAGCGCCAGCGCCCCCTACCTCTGAAATGAGTTTTTGATCAACCAGCCCTGTTGTTTACCTGTAAGTGTGGTTCTTTGAATGGCCATCTAGTGTCTCTCATACAAATTTGGGTTTTTAAAACTATGCAGATACCTCTTTGGAATTTTCTAGAGCTGAGTAGCTTGGCGGGGACCCCACTCCTTGCACATCCTAGCCCACTAAGCTATTATACCCTCAATTTTGAAGGTTCTTGAAAAGAACTCAGACGATCTTGGATAGAATGCATAGATAACCACTCGAAGAGCCACAGTTATAGGTATGTGGCCAGTTCTCTTTCTTCATGGTCTTTATGTCTTACACAATGGGTGATTGTGAAGCTTACCACAGGATAATGAGTCAGGTTATTGTGTAACAGAACAAAGAACATTCTAATGAAATACAGCATCTGCTCTCACCTTGCCCTCCAATCTCTCATGTTGCATGAATACTAAAATACTCTGCAGTCCAGGGAGCAGAGTCCTCATAAGCATCACTGCTGAAGAAGCCACAGCCCTGGTGGAATGAACTTAAGCCCACTGGGCATAGTTTGCTTTACCAGGATAGCCAGTAGTATGAGATCTGGTGATCCCTCTTACAGTCACCATAACAGACACAAAGTTGATTGGATGTGAAAGGAAGCTGTACACTGCTTGTAGAAGGCTAAAGTGCAATATACAGCCAACTTTTCAACCAGGGTTGCAGAATGTGGGTGAAATGTAGACAAAACTATGTTCTAATTAAGATGAAATTGGGACACTAATTTTGGCAAAAATGAAAATCAGGGCACAGCACGAATTGGTTATCATAGAAGACCAAAAGAGTTAATCATACTTAAGAGCCACCAAGTTCCTTGCACAACATGGTGACGTCATTGCAATCAGGAATATGACTTTCAAAAACATGAATTGCTTGTCTGTTGAAACAAGAAACTTGGAACGGTCCATCCATCAGTTGTGAGAAGATCAGTGAATGACCACAGAGATGTTGAGTGAAAGACAGGCTGATATAGGTGGGAAGACCCTTCATGACCTTCTTTACAATAGGATCAGAGAAGAAGGTAGCAGTTAATTGATTAAATGTTTGATTAGCCACAATGACAGCACTGTAAAATTTCAGATATGAAAATGACAAGCCTTGTTCCTTAGGATTTATCAAGAAATTCAGAGCAGTGAAAGTATTCTTTCCAGAACATTTAAAACAAGAAGCATCTCTGTTTTTATGAATAAGATCTTTTATTCGAATCCGTAAAATAAACTTGCAAGACAGCTGCCAATCTAAGATTGTTTATTCTCCAAGTTGATATCCGACATATCCGACTGTTGGCAGAGAGAATGACAGGAATAAATACATTGGCACCCCAACCAGGCAAGGAGGAAGGTATCTCCCACTGACTCTTCTGAGTCCTACCCTAGAACAGAAGAGACTGCAATTCTTGTTGATTGTCACAGAACACAGATCAACCTGGGAAAGTATTGTTATTATTATCCCACTTTTATCTTGATTGCGACTTAAAGTGTAACTATTGAGATGAATGCCTCAAAATGACAGTTATTGTCGAAAACACTCACTGAGAACAGGACCACTTGTAATAGAGAATATGAGACTGATCGAGTGAATCTGCCAAAACATTGTTTGTACTAGCTAAGTGAACAACAATGAGATTAATGCCTCTCACCAGCTTCAACAGCATCTCAACAGTCCAAAAAGCATTGATGGCAGCTAATAATTCCAAAACATTGATGAAATGTGCCACTTTACAATTCAACCTGGCCATGTTGTCCAAATGCCTGATCACTGTCTCCCAAAGCAGTTACTCTATTTCCAACTCAAGAACGGAAAATGGAATGTAGGTGAACAGGAAAAGAGATTTAAAGATAGGCTTAAAGCTAACCTTAAAAAACTGTGACATAGACACTGAGAACTGGGAAGCCCTGACCCTTGAGCACTGTAGCTGGAGGTCAGCTGTCACCAGCAGTGCTGAGGAATTCAAAGAGGCACAAATGGAGGGTGAAGGGGAGAATGGAGGGTGAAGGGGAGAAACGTGCCAAGAAGAAGGCGTTTCAAACCAACTCCACCTGGAAACCGATGCCCTCATTGTGGAAGAACATGCGGGTCAAGAATAGGGCTCTACAGTCAGCTACATATCCACCGCCAAGACACTACATTTGGAAGGCCATCATACTCTGACAACGAGGGATCACTTAAGGGGGAGGGAATTAACATATTAGAATGTAGTTAAAAACCACTGTAATGCTTCCCTATTCACTATTTAAACATGGTATGAAACATGGGTTTTCCAAATTGTTGACTGAATTTTTGGGGGGCTATGTTAGTGCTGCAAAGAAATGGGAACACACTTGAGAAAATTAGTAGTCTATATTCCAGTCAGTCAGTGATTTATCCATATTGAAATGGCTGAAGATAATTAATTGTTTCTGTACCATTAGTGTAACAAAAATGCACGGTGTAGAGTGTACTTTACATTTCTCTCTCTCACCTATATTTGAGGATAGAAAAGTTTCCTTTTTACAGACCAAACTGTCCAGGTCAGCATGTTTTGATACCTATGATAAGTGTTAAGTGAATATTCAAGCATACTTGCTTGAGCTGTCTGCTGTGAACTGAATTTCAAGATATTGGGACAGACAAAGGTTCTCCACCCGCAGTCTACAGCTATTCATCCTGCTTCTACATTCCACTTTCTTTCTGTTCAGGCATGCTGTGCTCTAAATTGCACAACTCCTTCCAACTCTCTGCAATAACTCAATACCTCCTGGTGAAGGCTCAGTTGGGTTTAGAGTAATCTGAACCACATGCGTGAATCATTAGAAATCATAGTGCCCCCCTCCCCATTCTTTACTTCTCTTGCAACACCAGGCAGAAAATCTAGAGGATTTATCAAATCATTTGTTGTGTAGTATAGAGTAATAAAATCAGGGGAGTCAAAGTCTAAGGAAGTTACATACAGTTAGGACATGGCACCAGGGCTGTCAAAGGTGGATTCATGTTCAATTAAACATTTGCAGGGGGTGGGGAGACAGCATGTGTGGACCAGCTAAACAAAACATATATTTGTTATGAATGACATCAACATATAATCATATTTTGTTGATAATATATAATAATATATTATAATATAGAATATACAGTAGTCTCGCTTATCCAACCTTTGCTCATCCAACACTCTGTATTATCCAATGCAGTCTGCCTCCCACCCAGATCCACAGCTGTTTCAATACATTGTGATGTTTTGGTACTAGATTCATAAATATAGTAATTGCTACATAACGTTACTGTGTATTGAACTGCTTTTTCTGTTGATTTGTTGTAAAACATGATGTTTTAGTGCTTAATTTGTAAAATCATAACTTAATTTGACATTTAATAGACTTTTCCTTAATCCCTCATTATCATCCAACATTTTCACTTATCCAATGTTCTGCTGGCCCATTTATGTTGGATAAGCGAGACTCTACTGTATACATTTTTGGTTGATTAGGGTCTGTAGTGGTTGATAGCTGACATAATGTTGTATGTCATTACTATTTGCTTTGAAATTTATTTATTTTACCACGGATGTTAGAAACAATCAACAAATAATGATACCACAGAGAAAGACAAAATATATGCAATGTTCAGGTCCTAGGAATTACTATGCCAGGCCCTAATAATTTGTACCATTTTCCTTCCTCACATTGACTCTTCTCAGTGGGTGGGTTTTGCTTTCAAATTTGCAATAAACTAAAAGCAGTATCTAGAATCAGGAGATTTCCTAGGATAGGCTGGCCTGAGAAGAGAGGGATAATGTTTTTCCTTGAAGCTTGGGACATAGTTGTGTACACATGAGGGCGGGTCAATAAGTCTGTGACTTTTTGAATTTCCAGCCTCTTAACGGAAAGGGCAACACTGCTCCTGTCAACAGGCACCTGTCAGTTGACTCCTGACAAAATTTGAACAAGCTGTGTCATTTAGTTTGTGTTTGACAGCCATTGATAGCAGACTACTGCATGATTTGAGGAGAAAATGGAGAAAAGTGAATTTCATGTGCTCAGTAAGCATTATTTTTTGCGGGAAAAACCCATCACTCAAACCAAGGCTAAGCTATGGGGATTCTGCACCATCAATTTCAATGGTAAAAAAGTTGGTTTACTGAATTTCGTTGTGGCCATACAAGCACGGAAGATGCCGAATGTTCTGGATGCTCAGTTGAGATCTCTACACCCAAAACAATTGAAAAAATTCATGATATGATATTGGCCGATTGGAGATTGAAAGTGCGAGCGATTGTGGAAGCCATAGGCATCTCACATGGCTCAGTGGTTTCAATTTTAAATGATCACTTGGGTATGAGAAAGCTTTCCGCAAGATGGGTGCCACGTTTGCTCACAATCAACTACAAACGCAATCGTGTGACAATTTCGCAGGAGTGTTTGGCGTTGTTCAACCACAATATGGACAGGTTTTTGTGCTGTTTTGTAACCATGGACGAAACGTGGATCCACCACAACACACCAGAAACCAAACAGCAGTCAAAACAGTGGGTTTCTTGGGGTGAATCAGCGCCAAAGAAGGCCAAGGTGGGTTTGTCAGCCAATAAAGTCATGGCGACCGTTTTTTGGGATGCATGTGGTATAATCCACATTGACTACCTTCAAAAGGGTAAAACAATCAATGGCGAATATTATGCCAACTTATTGGGTCGATTTAATGAGGATTTGAAAAAATACGACCGCATTTGGCCAAGAAAAAAGTTTTTTTGCACCAGGACAATGCAAGGGTGCACACATGTGAAATTGCCATGGCAACAATCCATGAATTGGGATATGAATTGCTCCCTCATCTGCCCTATTCTCCAAATTTAGCCCCGAGTTACTTTTCCAAACCTGAAGAAATGGCTCAGCGGAAAGAGATTTGACTCCAACAATGAAATCCTCTCACAAACAAATACCTATTTTGATGACCTCAACAAATCTTATTTTTGGAAGGGATAAAAAAGTGGAGAAATGTTGGACAAAGTGTATAGAGCTCAAAGGAGACTACGTTGAAAAATAAAATGATTTTTTTATCCAAAAACCTGAGTTTCATTCAAAAAGTCACTGACTTATTGACCCGCCCTCATATTTTGATGGGTTGATAAGCAGTTTTTATAATGAAGGTCTCTGTAAATCACCTTCTGTTACTCAAGTTGTACACTGTTGGTTGACATGCTTATCACATTAGTTGATGGAAGCTAATTTATAAGAACAAGTGTTTCTGATGGGTATAAGGAGGAAGAAATTGGGAAGAGAGAAATTCATGCAGTTAATGGGCAAGTGAACTACATGTAGAAAATTCTGTCATAACATATGAAGTTAGATTTGTTTTGATATGATTGTTCATGCTCTTTCTATTATGTGATTTATGACTCAAAGCAAAATACTTCCCAAACCATTTGTTTCTCATATAATATACATTAGACATTAAATATCTCCCTGCCACAAAAAAGAAGAAAAATCCTGAAATTATTTTTGAATTAAAGGTAGTGCACAAAATACTTTTATTGTGCTTCTTGATTAGATCTAAATTATGCAATGCGCATTCATCTTTAAAAAATGCTTTATTTGTCAGAACATTTAATTGGATTCTTTTATCATCTCATAAGAAGCTTTGTGATATCAATGTATATGAAGACATACATAAACGGTGGCAGAAAAGTAGGGAGTAATAGGAAAAATAGATTAACCTAGGTCATTCTTTCATATAATGAGATTAGTTTCCATAGTCAAACAATTTGCACAGTACTATTGTTATAAATGTACTTCATAGCTACTGTACAATTAACTATTGATTTTTCAAAGTTATGTTCTAAATTGCTGGAACACACTGTATACATGGTAAAGAGAACACAAACACAGCTACTCGCCTGTGTCTTTCAGATTCAGTAACTGTGTCTTTCAGATTTAGGGTTGGTATGAATATATTTGAGTGGATGTGGATGGCAAAACAAAGCCCAAGCCTGCATCATGCCCAATATTGCCTGTAGCACCCATGGGCCCGTCCGTGCCACGGGGGAGGGTGACGCACCGGGGGTCCCGTTGGCATTGGGACCCGCACAGGCTGAAAGGGACTCGGAGGATGAGTTGGAAGGCCCAGAGCAAGATTGGTCAGCCGTACCTTTGCCCAGTTCACCTGTTGAGAGTTTAGCCTGGGATCTCGAGTGGGAGCATTCTCCCGGGGAAGGAGCGGACCAGGTGGAGATGGGAGGCAGCGAAGCAGATAGCGGAGATAGTTATGAATTCCCAAATGGCCGAGGTTCCCAAGAGCTGGCCGAGCAGCAGATGGAGGCTAGCGGCTGGGAAACTCCGGGGGAGGCTGCTTCTCAGGAAGATAGCGATACCAGACTGGAAGAGCGGGGCCGTTCTCACAACAGGCGTAGGGACATAGAGGAGGGCAGGAGGAGCTGGCATCTGTCCCTAGACCGTCACCGTTCGGAAAGTAGAGACTGGAGACGCCGGGCCCTAGATCGTCGGGGTTCCAGGCCGAGGGATTAAGAACGGCCCCGTGGGAACTGATCGTCAGTTCTCCGGCCACGTCTTACCTGAATAGACGCGAAGCGGAGTGGGACCACAAGCCAACAGTGGTCATCAAGCCTTGCCTTGCCTTTGCCTTGTTTCTTGAGCCGCAGCGGTTTGCGGCACCTTGTCCTGGTTCCTGATTCGCATTGGTGCGAAACCTTGCCCTGTTTCCTGATCCGCATTGGTTTGCGGAGCCTTGCCACGCTTCAAGCTATTTGCTACGTTACTTTGGACTACTTGATTAACACTTTGAACACTTGCTTATTATTGGACTATTTACTCTTTGGAACTGTTTTTATATACTCAATAAAGTAGTTAGCCTTTGCTACGTCTCCGTGTGTGTGTTAAAGGGGCAGTTCTAAGTCGGCGTGTGACAGTTGGCCGGAGAACTCCTCGAACCCCTTTCGCACCACGGGACGTACCAGGAACCGCCGGCAGCGCGCCCAGGCTCCCATCGTCCCCACTGTCGCCATGGCTAACCTGACCGATGCCCAAGTGCAAGAGATGCAACGAGAATTGGGTGAGCTGCGGACCCGGGCCGGACGGCACCCGGGGGTGAGCCCACCTGGCCGCTTCAGTGGTAATCCGGCCCAGGTGGAGGTTTTTGTTTGCCAAGTGGAACTTTATTTGGAGCAACGCCCCAACGAGTTCGCCAACGATCGAGCCCAGGTGGTTTTTGTCTTCAACCTGCTGGAAGGGACAGCGGCAACGTGGGCCACCGCGTTGATCCGGCGCAGTCCCCCATACCAACACGCTGCGGGCTTTCCTAGATGCAATCAGGGCAACATGGGGGGCTCCTGTCAATGAAGAACTCGCCGAGAGGGATTTGGCTCGGCTGACGAGCAAGGATCTATCCCTGTCCCAGTACATCTCCCGTTTTCGAGTTCTGGCCTCCCAGACGCAGTGGGGTCTGCCGGCGTTGCGGTATCACTACATTGCGGGGCTACCTTCAGAACTGCAACAGGAGATGTTAAAACACCCCCGGCCCGCGGATCTGGAGGCCGCCATCACCTTGAGCCTTCGTATGGAAGCAGGACTGCAGACCAGGAGGCGGTGGGACAAGGGCGTGATGGAGAAACCGGTGGCACGGAAGGAAGGGGCTGGACAGTTTCAACCCCGGCAATTGCCAGTGCCGGCCGGCCCGGATGACCCGGAGCCCATGCAGTTGGGGACAGTTCGGCCCAAAGTAGACCAAGCGGAGAAGGCACGGCGTCAGCGCCTCAACTTATGCTGGTACTGCGGGGGGGCTGGACATTTTTCTAAGGAGTGCCCCCAGAAACCGCGTGGAAAGACTCCTCGGGCCTCTGCCGCCCTCGGAGGGGCCCCCGAGGCCGAAGAGGCCCTTCAGGCGCGGGGGAAGGGACCGGCCGGGTGTAAGAGGGTTCGCTCACTCGGCCGATGTCGCTAACCCCCCCCTGAACCCAAGACTGGACAATTGTTCCTTGTAATGGTCAGCTTGTGGTCTCCCGAGAAGGGGCCGATGATGGTCCACGCCATGATCGACTCGGGGGCCACCAACAACTTCATCGATGCAGACTATGCCAAGTCCGCTGGATTAAAATTTCTTGATCTCCAAGAGCCCAAGGGTGTCCAGACTATTGATGGGAGAGTTCTGAAAACGGGGGCTGTAACTCAGTATACAGCTCCTACCAGGATGTGGACTAGCTCCCATAAAGAGGACATTTCTTTCCTTGTGACCAAGCTCCCAGATTTCCCCATTGTCCTGGGCATTGTGTGGCTCGCGCTCCACGACCCCCAGATCTCCTGGGCCAAGAGGCAGCTAATTTTTTCTTCCGACCATTGCCAGGGCCACTGCATGACGGCTCGGGCGTGCCTGGCCCAAGAAGTGGAGAATGTGGCCACCCTGCCCAAGAAGTATGCCGGATTTTGGGATGTCTTCAGTGAGAAGGAGGCGGAACGCTTGCCTCCCCACCGGCCCTATGACTGTGCCATTGAACTGCAACCGGGGGCCCCGATCCCGCGGGGGAGACTCTATCCTCTCTCGGAACCAGAGCAACAGGCTCTCCGAGATTTCCTGGATGAGAATCTGCGGAAGGGGTTCATTCGGCCCTCCCAATCCCGGGCGGGGCTCCGATTCTTTTCGTCAAGAAGAAATCGGGGGAGTTGCGGCTTTGCAATGACTACAGGGAACTCAACAAGATCACGATCCGGAATCGCTATCCCCTGCCCTTGATCCCCGAGCTCTTGAGCGGATGCGGGAGCTAAGGTGTTCACTAAACTGGACCTGAGGGGGGCTTACAACCTTGTCCGGATTCGCCAGGGTGATGAATGGAAGACGGCTTTCCAGACCAAGTGGGGAAGTTTCGAATACCTGGTGATGGGATTCGGTTTGTGCAACGCCCCTGCCTGTTTCCAACATTTCATGAATGACATTTTCCGAGACCTGTTGGACCGCTATCTGGCGGTCTACCTAGACGACCTGCTGATTTTTTCTCCGGATCAGGCGACCCATGATCGCCATGTCAAGGAAGTGCTCCAGAGGCTGAGGGCCCACGGGCTCTATGCTAAGCTGGAGAAATGTGCTTTTGACTTGCGTGAGGTGGACTTTCTGGGCTACCGTATCTCACCTACGGGCATTGCCATGGATGACACCAAGGTCCAAGCCGTGGTCGACTGGGCACCCCCTGCTAGCAAAAAAGACATTCAAAGATTCCTGGGCTTTGCCAACTACTACAGAAAGTTCATTCCTGACTTTGCCAAGTGGGCTGATCCGATCACCCAGTGTTTGCGGGGAAAGGTGCCGTTCCGGTGGACTCCGGAGGCAGATGTGGGGTTCCGCAAGTTGAAGCAGCTGTTCACCACTCAGCCGCTTTTGCAGCACCCCAACCCCCGCACCCCTTTCATCGTCCAGGCCGATGCTTCGGATGTGGCGGTGGGAGCGATCCTGCTACAGCCTCAGGGGACGGACTTGTTGCCCTGTGCCTACTATTCCCGGCAGCTGACGGCTCCGGAAAAGAACTACACCATTTGGGAGAAGGAACTTTTGGCCATCAAGGTGGCTTTCGAAGTCTGGAGACACCTGCTTGAAGGGGCCAAGTTCCCGGTGGAGGTGCACACCGACCACCGGAACTTGGAGCATCTGAAGTCCCAGCGCAAATTGAACCAGAGGCAACAGAGATGGTCCCTGTTCTTTGAGCGATTCAATTTCCGCATTCACTATGTGACCCCCAAGCAGACCAAGCAAGCTGATGCGCTGTCCCGAAAGCCGGAGTATGTTCGTGAGGGCGACGGGCCGTCCGAGGCCCGGTTGCTTAAAGCGGAGAACTTTGCGGCTGCTCGGGCGCTTCCTGTCAACCCTCCGGTGGCTCCGCCAGCCCCTGGGGACAAGAGACCCTTGAGTGTGCGTGTCCAGGCTCGCCAGCGGACCGATCCGTGGGTACAGGAGCAACTGACCAAGGGGCCTCAAGCCCCTTTCCAGGTAAAGAACGGGGTGCTTTACCACCGGGACTCTGTCTATGTTTCCCCTGGGCCCGAGCGGGCGGATATTCTCAAGCTTTGCCACGATAGCCGGGCCGCAGGCCATTTTGGACTGTTCAAGACTTTGCAACTGGTCCTACGGGACTTTTGGTGGCTTAAAGTGCGGAGGGATGTGGAGGACTATGTGGGATCCTGCCCTGTGTGTCATCGGGCTAAGAACCAGGGGGGCAAGCCGGCCGGTTTGCTCCAGCCGCTTCCGACCCCCTCTGCCCCTTGGAAGATGATTTCGGCCGATTTCATCACCGACCTCCCCAAGTCCAAGGGCTTCACCACGATCTTGGTCGTGGTGGACTGTTTCACCAAGATGGGACACTTCATTCCCTGTGTGGGGGTGCCCACTGCCAAAGAGACTGCTGATATGTTTGTGCAACATGTGTTTCGGCTGCATGGACTTCCACAGAGCCTGGTGACTGACCGGGGCACCCAATTCACTTCCCAGTTCTGGAAGGCGGTCCAGAAGCTGCTGGGGATTGATGTGCGGATGTCCACGGCTCATCACCCGCAGACCGATGGCCAGACCGAAAGGGTCAATGCCACCTTGGAACAGTACCTCCGCTGCTATGTCAACTATCAGCAGAACAATTGGGCGTCCTTGTTGTCCCTGGCAGAGTTTGCTTACAACAATGCGACGCAGGAATCCATCAAAGAGACTCCTTTCTTTGCTAACTATGGACACCACCCTCGGTTCTACCCGCCGGTGGACCCGTCCGGAGACGTTTCCGAGGCTAAGGATTGGCTTCGAAAGCTCACTGCACTCCAAGACTTGCTACGCACTCAATTGGACCAGGCGAAAGCTGACTACAAGCGGATGGCTGATCGGCGGCGCCAGGAGGGTCCTGACATCCTTGTGGGGGATAAAGTTTGGCTGTCCACCAAGAATTTGCCCACGCAGCGCCCCAGCCGCAAGCTGGACGCAAGATTTTTGGGTCCCTACAAGGTTTTGGAGAAGGTGGGGCCTGTGTCCTTCAAACTGCAACTCCCAGCGGACATGAAGCTCCACCCGGTGTTTCATCGTTCGCTGCTCCGCCCGGCGAAGGGGGTGCGGCCTGACGTGACGCAGCCGCCTCCTCCCCCTGTGATGCGGGAGGGCGGAGAGGAGGTCGAGGTGCAGGACATCTTGGATGCCCGCCTCCGTTACAGGAAGTTGGAGTACTTTATTGACTGGAAGGGTTTTGGCCCGGAAGAACGTGCTTGGGTCAAGGCTCGAGATGTTCACGCCCCTGAGTTGGTGGCTCGCTTCCACCGCAAGTATCCTGACAAGCCCAAGCCCCGGGGGCGGCCCAGGGGGGGCCCTGAGGGGGGGGATAGTGTAGCACCCATGGGCCCGTCCGTGCCACGGGGAGGGGTGACGCACCGGGGGTCCCGTTGGCATTGGGACCCGCACAGGCTGAAAGGGACTCGGAGGATGAGTTGGAAGGCCCAGAGCAAGATTGGTCAGCCGTACCTTTGCCCAGTTCACCTGTTGAGAGTTTAGCCTGGGATCTCGAGTGGGAGCATTCTCCCGGGGAAGGAGCGGACCAGGTGGAGATGGGAGGCAGCGAAGCAGATAGCGGAGATAGTTATGAATTCCCAAATGGCCGAGGTTCCCAAGAGCTGGCCGAGCAGCAGATGGAGGCTAGCGGCTGGGAAACTCCGGGGGAGGCTGCTTCTCAGGAAGATAGCGATACCAGACTGGAAGAGCGGGGCCGTTCTCACAACAGGCGTAGGGACATAGAGGAGGGCAGGAGGAGCTGGCATCTGTCCCTAGACCGTCACCGTTCGGAAAGTAGAGACTGGAGACGCCGGGCCCTAGATCGTCGGGGTTCCAGGCCGAGGGATTAAGAACGGCCCCGTGGGAACTGATCGTCAGTTCTCCGGCCACGTCTTACCTGAATAGGCGTGAGAGCGGAGTGGGACCACAAGCCAACAGTGGTCATCAAGCCTTGCCTTGCCTTTGCCTTGTTTCTTGAGCCGCAGCGGTTTGCGGCACCTTGTCCTGGTTCCTGATTCGCATTGGTGCGAAACCTTGCCCTGTTTCCTGATCCGCATTGGTTTGCGGAGCCTTGCCACGCTTCAAGCTATTTGCTACGTTACTTTGGACTACTTGCTTAACACTTTGAACACTTGCATATTATTGGACTATTTACTCTTTGGAACTGTTTTTATATACTCAATAAAGTAGTTAGCCTTTGCTACGTCTCCGTGTGTGTGTTAAAGGGGCAGTTCTAAGTCGGCGATTGTGACACGCAGTTTTTGAAAACTAGAAATGGACTTACAGACGCTTCTTGTTTTGTTTTCTTTTATTTTTTTACTGCTCCCTGTACCTCCCAAAAAGGGACAGAGGCAAAAACTGTCCTTCAGACCTGCTACCGTTGCCCAAGAAACAAAGTAATAATTTCAGCAATTTTCTTCAAAGGAATGTTTTGAAATTTTTTGAAGATTATTTGCAATTCAGGAGGCATTCACTACATTCACACACAACTTTTTTTTGCATGGAAAATGACATAGTCTGGAACTTACGTTGTGCAAAATTGATATGTGATATTTTTGCACAGAAAATGTTTTGTGCTCTGTACAAATTTTGTGAAGGATAAATCCTGGACTGTGAAGATTTTCCTAAATGCAAAATTCTTTCTTTGGGGCTTTTCAACACCTGAAAAATATGTTTTTTCAATCATTTTAACATGTTTTTAGATATGCTTTCCATTCATAGACTACTGTCAGGAATAATCCAGAGAAAGCCTTTTATTTGATAGAGAAAACAGTGAAGAGTTGTGGTGAAGTAAATTCCATGTTGCACTTCAGGCCTGGAAACACCTATTACCACTGCACCACACAAAAGCCCAGGAATATAAGGAAACAGTTTATTGCAAAACACATAAAAAGCATATTAAAAAGCAGGAATAAAAAAAGAAGATGTATAACAAAAATGTTTAGTAAAGGTGATAACCAAGCAATAATCCAATTGTCTCATAAAGTTCCAGACGTGACAAAGTCCAGGAAAAGTCAGAAATTACGGGTACAGCATAAGTCAACAAGCAAGAAGGTATAAAAGTTAAAACTTGAACAGAAATACATAAACAGTAACATAGAAAACTTCCAGGATATATTAAATCCGAAACCAAGGCTTGGCGTGAAACCAGGAACGAAAGAAGTCAAGCTTAATTTCTAGCTCTAACACAGCATTGCCTGAACTGCCCTTAAGGTAAACAACTTGTTGTTTAATAGACACCCATTAAAGCATCATGTCTCCCGTGAATCTTCTCCACAACTTTTCCACGTAATCTCTCTGACTGATGCAATCTATTTTCAGCTCTGATTTGTTAACAAATACTTTTGTCTATCTCCGTAACTACAAGTGGTTTCTCCTGGGAACCCTCCTTATCACTCAGTTCTTCACTCGATTCCTTATCTGCGGTTGCTTCTTCTGGCTCCCATGACTAGCTTTGAGGCCCTGCACTTTCTGAGCCAGTTTCTTCACAGAGAGAACCATCGTTTCCCAGACCTGAGGCCTATCACTTTGTGCTACAGGAAAGCTCACAGTCTTCTCTAATTTATCAGTTATTTATCCATTATATTTTTATTTACTATACTTTTATATCGCCCCTCTCAGCCCGAAGGCGACTTGAGGCGGTGTACACATGGCACCAAATACCCACAAGATAAAACACATTGAAACAATTAATAAAAACAACCACATAAAAATAATACAATTAGCAATTAAAAATATAAAATACAAATCTCAGCGACTCATTATTAAAATCGGTTTCGTATCATTCCGTAGGTCTCAATTAAATAATTACACTTCATCTGCAAATGCCTGCTCGAACAGCCAAGTCTAAACTTTCTTTTGAAAAGTTAAACCATCAGCCTCTGACTGAATCTACAACATTCCACTTTCTTGGATAAATGAAGTGATCCTTAAGGGTTCCAAGCGTTACATACATGAAATCTCATCCTGATTTGTCTGTCTGTGACAGCATCTTCGCCCTTGACTAAATAATAAACTTACCCACCATCGTCCTCAGTTTAGTAGTCCATAATAAAATTGTCACTTCTCTATTCTCAAACAGTACAAATAGGCTGAGATCTAAACAGATCTAAAAATAGCCAAATTCTTTCTCTTGCCCGCAAAAGAATGAAAAAAACCAACACTCAACTAACATCAGTATCTGCAGGGCAGAGCAGACTCCTTGGATTTTAGTGAGAGTACAGATTATGTAACTAGCCTTTATGCTCGGTAAGGGCATTTGAGAAAATAAAGGGGGAAGAGCAATTTTTCTATTGCTGAAAACCAATAATGGATGTTTGATTATGGTTATTAAAAACAACACAACACATAATACTGGGCAATAACAGTCATAAAAAGCATTTGAGCAAGAATCAGGGATAGGAATTAGGGTTTTTTATTATTCTTTTCATCTGCCAGACATTCATTTCATCTAGGACAAAACTTTAATCACTGCCTGTCATTTTCCTATCAATGTTCAATGTCACTGTGTTACAGTTAAATTATCTCCACGGGAAACACCAAATGACAGACTGCTGTAGTTGATTGTTTTTCCTTTGATTTCTTTCTAAGGTGACAAAGATAAGCTTGCAGAGCGGACTTGTCAAAGGCAGGAAATTAACTAATTTACAAGGAACTCAGCAAGGTATCTTGTAAGATCTTACTTTCTATGTAGTTTGTTTTATATAGTGTTTCTTTTTAAGGATATTGCCTAATTATATTGTATCTTATTATTGTACTGACAGCTATTCTAAACCACCTATAAATATCAAAATACAGAAAAACAGATATCCAGAGGGAGAAAACCCAGCTAAAATGTCATCTTTCTTCGAGAGAACTCTTGTGACCAGTTGAAACAGTTCCAAAAGTTCTTTGCTAACAGCTGCAAACCATCTTACAACCTTTTACTGTGCTGCTGTATCTTGGTTAAAATACATTTAATATTTGAACGCTATAAATTCCCCTTCATATTTTAATGCACCATAAAACATTGCCTGTCTAGCCTCTGGAGTGACTTAAATTGGTCAGCTATCCTCACCTGACTTTATTTCTTCTTTATCTCACAAATAAAGAACCCAGATTTTTTTTTCTGTTGGGGAAGCAAGAATGATCATTTCTCATATAAGAAGAGGTTATGTCAACGGCAGCTCCACAGTTCTTTGGATTTTGAAATGACATTCAGGGGGAAAAAACCCTACTTGGATTACACAAATGAGAATAACCCACATGCCAAAGCTTTCGCTTTCTCTGGAGGAATCAGGATTTCTTAGGAGATCAAAAAACAAAGATAAAAGAAAGCAAAGCTCAGTTCAGTAGCCTGAATAAAGCTAACCTTGGACCAATTTTGAATAATGCAGAGTTAAGTAAGAACTGCTACTTCATAAACTTCAAAGGGCACTGTCAAGGGCAACGAGTCCAAAAATCTGACCCACTTCTTGCACTGATAAAAAGATCTGTACTGTTGGCAAGAATGTATAAGCAGTATAGATTTTCTAGTACAGAGGTGCTTGATGCTCTTTTTTCTTTATTTGCAGATAATCAATGATGCCAAAGCAGTAGTCGTGAAACAAAACACTGGGGAAATAAAAACCAATGCTTTTTTAAATGTGAAATTTGTAGAGAGCAAAAGCTGCCAGGGAGCAAGAAAACTGCAAGATCCGTGGAGAAGTGGCAGAATCTATTTGATTCCTTTGGAAATAAGGGTCATCAAGACTCATATCTGAAAAGCTTTGTAGATACTTTGACTGTCAACTCTGTCCTCCGCTCCAGTATTCTGCATACCAGATGTCCAAATATGTGACTATGTAGTGAATATGCCCAATAGTCTTGCCCGAGGCCCCTTCTATACTGCCATATGAAATCCAGATTATCTGATTTGAACTGGATTATATGTCAGTGTAAAAGGTAAAGGTAAAGATTTCGCCTTGACATTAAGTCTAGTCGTGTCCAACTCTGGGGGGTGGCACTCATCTCCATTACTAAGCCAAAGAGCCGGTGTTGTCCGTAGGTCATGTGGCTGGCATGACTGCATGGAGCACCGTTACCTTCCTGCTGAAGCAATGCCTATTGCTCTACTCACATTTGTATGTTTTCAAACTGCTAATTTGGCAGAAGCTGGAGCTAACAACAGGAGCTCGGCCCGCTCACCAGATCTGAACCACCGATCTTTCAGTCAGCAAGTTCAGCAGATGAACATTTTCACCCGCTGCACCACTAGTAGAGTCATATAATCCAGTTCAAAGCAGATAATGTAGATTATCTGTTTTGATAATCTGGATTATATTGCAGTGTAGAAGGTGACTAAGACTCTGAAATGGTTTTTTTTTTTAAAAAAAAAAAAGAAACTGTGGAACTTTTTGAAGCTAAAGGAGTTTTATAGGCAGTCCCGGGTTACAAACATTCAATTTACATCTAACTTCTAGTTACAAACATGCACAAGGCAACAGGAAGTGAGAGGAAACCCACCTCTAGGAAGGAAAATTCACTCCTGGAAGAGTTATCATGGGAAAAAGATGTGTCCATTGAAGCTTGATCACCAAGCCTTGTTTCCAAGGCAACCCAAAAAATTCCAAAATCCAAGTATCACAAGGACAGAAGCTGAAGTGAAACCTTCTGAACAAGGGAACGGACCGCAAAACAAACATTCCAGGGATGTTAACCCTTATCTATGCTATCCAAAACTAAAATAGAAGTTGACTGGAGTTGTACCTGCTCTGACTTATTTACAACTTCAACTTAAGAACAAACCTGCAAGAACCTATCTTGTTCATAACCTGATTTTGTGTGTGTGTGTGTGTGTGTGTGTTAGGAGCCACTTGAGAAACTGCAAGCCACTACTGGTATGAGAGAATTAGCTATCTACAAGGATGTTGCCCAGGGGACGCCCGGCTGTTTTGATGGTTTACCATCCTTGTGGGAGGCTTCTCTCCTGTTCCCACATGGGGAGCAGGAGCTGACAGAGAGAACTTATCTGAGCTCTCCCTGGATTTGACCCTCTGACCTGTCGGTCTTCAGTCCTGCGACACAAGGGTTTAACCCATTGCACTACCAGGGGCTCCTTCATAACCCAATGTTTGCCTGTAGTTAATTAAAAGGGAGTGGCTTAAAATAGTGTCCTGCAAGGATTGTCGTCAAGAAATTTGCATTGAAGAAGAGCCTACAGCAGAACGGGAGGCTCTGAAGAAAGGACTTGGCAAAATTTTTTTAGAGAGTTCTGGTTTAGTCAAATTTATTCAAGACTAATTAAATTACAAGTGCTTCTTAAATCCCTAGCAATACAAGGAACTACCATATGCTGATGTACTTCAATTGACAATCTAGCCCACTACTGTCAAGTTTGATGGAGTTCTCTGGGGGCTGAGGCAGATGTCCTTCTCCAGCTCTGCTACCTTGGATTCATTAACAGCAGATGCCAGGCATCCAATCCAAGGTCACATATGTTCAAACAGCCCAGCCATTTAACCAGGGCCCTTTAATCATACAAAGATATGCCAGACTGAGTGGAAAAGATGCTCTGCCATCAAAATTAGTGCTTATTTAGTAGATCTGAATGTATGCCCTCTGGAAAAGGGAAACAACTATTATGCTTTGCAAAGTGTGCATCCAGGCTCTGGCTTGTTCCAAGATTGAAACATTCGGTTATTCAGTGCAGAACTGACAAGTGCTCCAGCTAAATTAAATACAGATAAAACTGAATAAAAATAATGAAGACAAATAGTGAGGAAATCAGTTAAAGAAGGGAGTATTCATATTCATTTGCAAAGCTAAAGGGTACTGTATTATTGTCAGTCTTCAAACAGGAAAGCTGCCATTTCTCACAGTGCTGCAGCATATACTTATTTATGGACCCAATACCTAAATGTTAAAATAGAATACTGAGGTAAGGCTCTTTTTTGAATTGTCAACAGCTATCATCCTTCAAAGTATGTCACTCCCCCTAAAAATTGCATGATTTTAATCTGGGAATTAGAAAAGGCAACTGGAAGCCCACCCCTTGCTTTTTTCTTTTTCTTTTTCTAATGAATAGATGCAGTAGAATAATCTCATTGAGATGTGGGCTGCGGCATAATCACATTTTACATTTCTTCAGCTCAAGAAACAGGATATTTATTTTGACTGACACAAATAAGAAGTAGTTTGAAGCCTGAGGCAACTGTGATAAGGGATTTAGAACCAAGAACCATGTGGCCCAAGAGATACAAGAGAATACTGCTACAGCAAATCAAGTGGATACTGATCTGTTTTGTCTGATGCTCTCAGTTCTAATAATCTGCTTTCTGTTTTCCAGTTAGGAAAGACGGAAAAGCAACCATTATTATTATGACTATATTGTTTCTTCACTATTGGTTCTGACCAGCTTTAAGATGTGGGGAGATGAACTCTCTTAAAAGAAAGGAGATGCCTATTTCTTCTTTGTGCTTTAATAACATTTACTTATTTATATTTATCGTCTCAGAAGCAGTACAGTTATAATGTATTTTAAAAGAATCAAACAAAGTTAAAAACATGGCATTATGCTAGATTTCCTTTGACCAGAAGCTGGCCACTAGTGTGCCTCTGGTGTGACTGTAAGAAGGTCCTCCATTGTGCACGTGGCAGGACTCAGCAGCATTGTAGTAGGTGGTCTGTAGTTTCCTCTTCTCCACACCGCATGTCATGTACTCCACTTTGTAGCCCCATTTCTTAAGGTTGCCTCTGCATCTCGTGGTGCTATAGTGTGTTCAGCGCCTTCCAAGTCACCCAATCTTCTGTGTGCCCCGGGGTGAGTTTCTCATCCGGTATCAGCCAGTGATTGAAGTTCTGGGTTTTAGCCTGCCACTTTTGAGGTGTTCCTGTGAGTATCTCTGTAGATCTTAGGAAGCTGTGAGGCTGAATCTGGAACTCCCTGCGTTCAAGCTGATCTGACCTGCATCAGGGAGTTCCACAGTTCCTGGAGGTCCCATTGGGCCAGCACCAATGGGAGTATGGATCCAGCGGCAGCTTCAATAAAGACTCTGCTTTCTCTCTTGCCTTTCCTCCCCCACCCTAACATTGCACTAATCCCCCAAGAAAGGAAACCCTTCTTTGCAACTTTTCCTCTCCATGGTGATACTTTGTGTCCTTTACCATCTCCAAAGCAGGAACCTATCTTTTCCTGAGCCTCGGATCACCGTAGGCTCGCCCGGGATGCCCATTGAGCATCCCGAGGAGGCTGAAACTGCGTTCCCCAAAATTGAGGATACGGAAACCCATATGGGCACCCGGATCCACAACCTAACTAATCAGCTCCATTTTAGTTTCATATTTTTCCTACGCTAATTCTAAGCCTATCTGCTATCTCGCTTTCTGCATTCGGGTCTCTGCACCCCAGGAATAACCTCTTTGTTTTAAAGTAATATTTTAAAAAGGAAAACCAGCTGATTGTCAATTAGAGGCTCCTCGCCACAGAGACCGATCTCGCTGCCGTTCCATGGACATCAGGAAGCCGGTGATTGTGAGGGTTGTGCTGTGGTCATCCCGTAGACCCTCTGAGAAGCTGACAAGCCGCCTCAGCTCCATGGCCGGAAGGGATCTGTAGTTCTCTTCTTTTGCGTGGCCAAAGTCTCTGGAATCAGCTGGGACTTTCACCAAATCTCTTTTATTTGATCCTCTGCAACCCTTTTTGAACTCTCATAGTTCCCAAGTGAACTCTTTTGAACTTTCTCTCCTGCTTTAAAAAATTAAGACATATCCAAGAACTTTACAAGGACTTCTATGAACTTTCACCTACTTTATGAACTCTGGGACGCTTCCCGGGATTTCCCATGAACTTTTTAAAAATTCTTTTCCCTTTTGGACCCACTACTATGATGCTTATGATTTCTAATAAACTCAAAAGGGGAGCATGTGATGGGTAGATGAGATGACCCCTTACCCCCTCTTAAATGTATCTCCCCATAAATTCCCTATATGTACCCCTGCCCTTCCCCCATATCCCTATATGTGAAAAATGAAATGTAATGTCACCTCAGCCTGCATCCGGTTTCGTGACCTCGGCCTGCATCCGGTTCCAAGGCAGATCACATTCTTGGGACCAGCTAATCCCTTTTCAAAGGACTAATCAATTTCTAGTTTGCATGGACAAAGAAAAGGAGATATCCCTCCTAAGCTTCGGAGGCAGTCCCCTTAGGAGTTTGATATCTTCTATTGGCATAAGCGATCAAGAAATCGGAGCAGCCCAACTTGTCAGCTTTTATCTCTGGTTCTCCCCCATTGTCCACTGAGTGATATTTCTTGCCTTCGGAAAGCAAAGGAATGCCACTTCTGCCTCACCCATTATCTTCACTTCCTTGAGACCGAAACTCTATTTAGAATAAGCATCAAGTGACAATAAAGTTGGCAGGTCTGACATTCCTGCCAGACCAAAATATTTATTTGACACAATCAGAACAATAACATTTTTGTTATCGTGGACACTCATCAGAAAACTCATAATCCACTCAAGCATACATTCCATTCATTGTTTCCTGCTCAACCCGCCTCCTTGGCTCCCATTGGCTGAAATGCAGAAGCGGTGCTAGCTCCTGATTGGCTGAGGTACAGCCGAGCCGGCAACACCTCCCAGCTGGCTGAAGATTCCACCCAATCGGCGCAAAGCCAGCTAAGGGTCGGGGAGCAGGAAATTTGAAAGTTGACAAGTTCTGTTTATCTATAAAATGTGTTGTATGGCTTGTACCCGGTATGTCAGCTTTGCAGGCATCAAGGGATTGCGGGTTTCATCCTTCTCAGCTGAGACGAAATACACAACTCAGTGGCATCTTCTTCAACTTGATGAGACTTATTTGGGGAAAGGGAGATTGGGTGTTCCTAGCTCGCCAAGGTAGCGGATCCTCTTTGATGGATTCCTAGGGCTCGTGCCTCATCTGGGCAAGGCTTCCTAAATTTCTGTTCGATATCAGCTGTTTCTTGATTTAAGGTGTTGGCATGCTGGCTGATATCTGAACAGAGGATGGGCTGGAGATGGCAATGCCTCGGTCCTTTCATTACTGGCTGCTACTTCCTGATGGATGTCAGGTGATGCAACACCAGCTAAGCAGTGTAATTTCTCCAGCAGTGTACGGCATAGGCATCCTGCGATAATGCAGCATGTCTCATTAAGAGGTGTTTTAACATGGTAATATGTATTCCACACTGGGCATGCGTATTCAGCTTTAGTAATAATAATATTGTTAATTCTTATTAAGAATTTTCATTAATTGACTTTGAGTTGATCACATTGCTTGTTTCAAGTCAGTGCAGAAAGCCCGTCCCCAAAAAAACTGCTGCCAAAAAGCTAACCTTAGAGTGGTTTCAGGCACAGTGTAAGCATTTCAGGTAGTTTAACAACTCTTGAGATATTTATCTGCTTCATGCATTTATACTTTGACCTTCAGAAAAATCCTTCGGAAGGCAGTTTCCAGCAAATGTAAAGGCAATGTACCAAAAACAAAGCAAGTAAGAAAGTAACTGCAAATAGTTTTAAAATACCACGAACTAAAATTTCAACAATGACATCTCCAACGGTTTGTAATATTCGTTAGATGACATGGAAAACCTCAATTCTACTCTTGCTACAGACATCTTGCCAATCAAATAATTTCTAGGTCAAATTGAATGTGGACTGATACTCAGCAAAATTACCATTGTCCCATTTTAATGAAATATCAAAAGAAAAACAACACACAAGCACCTTCTAATGATATGTAAGTGATGGGGGCACTGATGTAAGCATACTGTGAACAGTTATTAAAGTGCTCAGCCTTCATTGAAGAATGCCAGTGTGAAGACTACTGAAAACATTAATATTCAAACACATTTTCAAGGTGAACTTCACTTCCCTTCCAGCCACAGTAGTTCTTTTCCTGTCTCATACTAAAAGAAAGAGCTTGGAAAAATCCCTTGCTGGAATGACTATCCCAAATCTCCCAGCCTGTGTGATTGGTTGCCCTGCTGGCAGAGAGATTCTGGGAACTGTAGTACAAAAGAGTAACTCCTCCTCCTCATTCTGATGCACTCTAAGATATACAATATCAGCCATGCAGAAAGCACCAGCCACATTTCCTTCACTTGCCCTTGATCAACAGGAACATTTAGCATACAAATGCAGAAACAGTTTAGCAGACCCAAAGATGTCTGAGCAATTATCCATTTACTGTTAAAGATACGTGTTTTGTGACCAAGTCTAGACCCTTCCAAACAAAAACACTGGCACCCAAGGAATAATTTTAAAATGTAAATACTTTAGAAATCCCGTTATAAAGCAACACAGTCCTAAGTGATAAGCCTTTCTAATAGGCAACCAAAGCCCTGAGGGAAGCAGCAGAGCCCTTCAAAGCTGGAAGATTAACGTTAATCTTGGCAGCAGCTCAAAAAAGAGTGTCAAATTAAACAACAGCATTGTTTTCTCGCTTTCTGTTTACTGGCTGAAATGTAAAGATGAGACATCCCCAAAGCTCTTCAGAGCTGAAGGCAGAATTACCTAATGACTTTATACAAACAATGGCCCGTAGAATATTTTGCTGAAAGGTGATAAATGTCAAAACCAGTAAGGAGTATGAGTATCATCATCATCATCAACAACAACAATATCATAATCACCACCAACAACAACAACAACATCATAATCACCACCACCTCTGTCTAAGAATCAAGAGTAGGGAGTAACAGATTAGAATACACTACATCTCTCTTGGCTTTTCTTCGCGAACAAAGATTCAGGAAGGACTCATCCCACACTTTCTACAAGCACGTTGATGACTAAAAAGGCCAATCTGAGATAGGCAAGTCCGGTTGCAGAAAGCACAGCAGAAAGTCTCACTGGGTGATGTTGTTTCCAAGTTGGGGTTCTTCCTGCGTTGTTCTTTCTCTTCAAGACTCGTTCGGCGTGACTTCTCAAAAGACGCTGCAGCATGGTGGATAGTGTGTCTCCATGCCTCCCAATGTGAGGCCAGAGTGGACCATTGTTGGTGATCAATCTGGCCGAGCCTGAGGTGTTGTTTCAGGGAGTCCTTGTATCTCTTTTTTAACTTCTGTTAAAAAATACACTTCTCTACAGAGGTAATTTCTAACCAGAGTTGCTATTATTTTCATACCTGGCTCTGGTGGGTCTTTGGAGCAATGGGGTGCAGACTCAAAATTAATAAAATCAGTCCTGGTCTTATCTTACTCAACAGCTGAGTATGCCTGCCCCATCTGGCATAAATCTGTCCACGTGAAACAGGTGAATATAGCACTGAATGAGACATGTAGAATAATCACAGGATGTCTTAAACCTACACCTGTTGATAGCCTCTATAAACTAGCTGGCAATGCCCCCCCCCCCCAAAGTGTGATGGGAAGTTGCTTCCTATTGGAGAAAAATATAGGTGGGCACTGTGAAAACCATCCACTGCATAGATATCAGTCTCCTCCCAATAGACTTAAATCAAGGAAAAGTTTCATGAGAACCACATTCTCTAAATGTTCCTCGAGCAACAGCAAGAATACCCCTGTGGGCAGCAAAATCAGGCAATTCCAACTGGCCCCCCCCCCCGGCCCCACGAGGGTCTTTCTCCAGGGGCAAACTAAGAATGAACAACTTAGAAATCCCTGAACAGACCCAGAAGTGTTGCTTGTGATCCATTTATTTTATCAGTTTTAAATGTATTTATTTATGCAATGCTTTTGACACAAAGTAAAAATAAATAAATGGGGATAACGATTTGAAAAAACTACTTGTGACATTTTAACAGGTTTTTCTCAAGCCAACTCTACTGTTGTGCTTTGAATAAGGTGACCCTTTAGCCAGGAACCAAGGAGACAGTCTGGTCTTGGATACAGTTGGCCTATTAAGAGATACAACCTGGACAATCCCTTCTTCCTCTGGAAACATTCTGACTCTGAGCTCTCTATTCTAGAAACCTCCATATTCTAGAAATTGATAGTGCTCTCAAACCATTAACAACAGTACCAGCTGTCTTGGGCATTCCCTAAATGCCTATCACTAGGAATAAGCTGCAAAGTTGGAGCAGCAGAAAGGCTAAATAGGTAGTCCGGGATCATGATTTGAGTCAGAGATTTTCTTCTCATGCAGCAATTGAACAAGGTGCCTCATTTCCTGCCTAGCAGTCCAGAATGTTGCTTGAAATTGCTTTAACACTATTTCCAATTGCCTCCAGCAAATTTCTGGGCAATACATAGATAGATATGAGGAAATATGTTTCTATAAATACACCCAGACATGATCTAATATAATAGCCACATATTTCCCCACATAGTACTAGGGATTGCAGTGTGAAGCCAGCCCTCTTACATTTGTGTGGGTGAAAGAATGTGAGATGTGTCTTAAATACATTAAATTATAATTCTGTTTTGTTTTGTTCAGGTTCTGTAAATAAAGTGCTGTTCTTTGTGTTATGTGTTTTTCATTATTGTTGGGTGCCTTCAGGTCCTTTCAGACTTAATGCAACCCTAAGGTGAATCTATCACGAGGTTTCCTAGATCTGGAGTGTGGCCCCATCTACACTTCAGTATGAAATTCATATAATGCAGTTTAACTTCATTGAACTGCATTATACAGAAGCATAGCATCACAGAGTTAGAAGAAACCTTGTGGTCCAACCCCCTGCCAAGAAGCAGGAAAATCAAATTCAAAAAAGTTTATATGAGTCTACAGTGAACGTATAATGCAGTTTCAAACTGCATTATATGGCAGTGTAGATGGAACCTGTGTGACTCACTCAAGGTCAATTGGTGGGTTTCTATAGCCAAGTGGGAAACCGAACCCTGGTCTACAGGGTCATAGCACAACACTCAAACCACTATGCATTGAGCTTCACTATATATTAAAATGCTATATATAAAGATCGTGTTCAGGTATGGCATATGTGATGGCAGTAGAGAAGAGAGAGTTATGTCTAGTGGGCATATAACTTGTACACTTTCCTGCACAGGATGCTCGAAGGCATCTCATAGGTCCCTACAGTTGGCAGCTACATGGCAGAACAGGAGGAGAGGTTTGTGGAAATTCTCACTATTGGTGGCAGTGAAGATTTAGGGAAAATCTCACACCTAGTAGAAAAGTAATGGGATAAAGGGGTGGCACTCACCCACACATTAGCTTACATTTCAGGACAATTTGTAAAAGTACAATTTTGTTTTTATCATATTTAAAGACAGCACTAATAAAATCAGTCATGAAGCATGTTGTCCCAAAGGCCCCTTCTACATCCAAACCAGAAGTAATAAAATAAATAGCCAAGTGTAACTAAGTTCAAGGAGTCTCATACACACCAGCACACTTAACAATACATATTCCCTAAATATTTTTGAAATTGTGTTTTGTCTTTACCTTTGTAATTTTGCTTCCAGGATTTCCATATATTTGACAGCATCCTCCTTTAATGCCTTCTCTGTAAGACAAAAAACAAAGATCTTTTTCACTAAGAAATAACACTGGAGAAGAGAGTAAGAGAGATTACTAACAGAAATTACTTTTGAAGAAAGGTATTTTTGCATAATAGGAAATCAAACTTTTATTGTGTTTTTATTGTGATTTGAAGTTAAACAAAATTATTATATAATTTAATAAAGTTCTGTTTCTAACAACCCACTGTTCAATATTACAGGAGAAATAGATAAGCGAGCAGGGAAGGCATCCCTTTGGTTAGAAAATAGAGAACACCAGTCAAGATCTTTTGCACCTGTGCAAAATGTTCAGAAAGGCCTCAGAAAGGCATGAAAAGACCATGGGCCTGTTCAAACTAGTTTTTAAAGAGATAGCTCAGTACAGAATTGTTGCAGTCCAGCCAGAGTTCACCTTGCCCTCAATACCAACCAGGAACCGAAAAGCAGTAGTAAAACAGTTTATTGGAAGAAGTACATATAAAAAGGGAAATCACCAAAAGAAATAAGAAAGGCAAAATTCAAGAGGTAATAGGAAAAAGTAGTCAATAAGCAAAAGCCCAACCATACTAGTTAGGAGTAGAACTCTTCAAAGGCAATATTCCAAATAACCCAAAAGGTACAGGAAAACAAGAATCAAAACATGAGTATGAATCCAAAACCAAGGTTATAAGAACTTCTTAAAGCATGATTTAAAACTCCAAATTCTTAGATTAAAAACATGAACTGAAATAGGACTTGAGAGCGTTGCCCGATCTGAATTTTCAAAGAGACACTTTTTTGATTTAAGGAACACAAAACATGAAGTCATTTCTATGACCTTGGCTACCTTGCCTGTGAGACTTTTTCTGCTCTTCCTTCTCACTGAGCCTTTGCCATTATCTGAGTTTACGGGATTCCTTCCTAAGATCAAGCCTGATACACGTGTTGAACACGAGTGTTCCCTCCAGTGAGCTTTCTTGCCCATCCATGTCTTTATCTGGGGTTGCTATGCTACTAGTAAGCGAAAGGTCTCCACTAGACACTGCATCTCCCTGTCTGCTGGATTCACTTTCAAGCCTATTATCACAGACAGAATCTTGCTCTAAAATCCCCTCATTTTCCTCATTGAAAGAACCATCCACCACTCTCCCAGGCTTTGAAATACCAATCCAGTCATCTTCGTCTGGCTGAACCACGACAAGAATGGCTTCACAGGTGACCTATCCTGGTAGCAAGAAGAGGGGAGAGAATGTAAGATGTTGGGTAGGCAATTTGACCAAGTAACATTCAGATTTCACAATGTTATAGCCAATTAGAGATATTTTCTGTGTCTGATAACAATTGGTTGGAGATTTGTATGAGCATGGCTTCTTTTTAAAATATGCAATATTCCAAAAATGTTACTATTCTAGCATGAAAACCACTTTGTTTTCCTCGAACCCAGAGCAGAAAATGGAAATACTCTTAATTGAAACCAGCAACCCATGCTTCCTGGAAAAAATGGAGATTATTATTATTGCAATTTTTCCTTAATTTAAAAGAACAGCCTTTAGGAAGAGGTAGTTTTGTTTGTGCTGGGAACTGGTCTGGATATTCTGTGAAAAGGGGAATGTCACCTGAGTGTTTAATATAAACTTGGGAATGTTAGCAACATTTCCTCCATCTGTTTCCCCCTTCAATCTGTGTGAAGTTAACTAAAATACTCCAGATAGTCAATTAATTTAGATAATGCCCTTTAGCAAAAAGACATTGATTTGTTGTTGCAGGTTTGCTATAGACATTTCAGCTCAACTACACACATACAACCAAATGTTGGTAGGTGTTTCTCAGTGACTGAAGTCTGGCAAAACAAAATTATAATTATTTGTAAAGTTTACTGAAGAAACAGAACTTTTAGTTGTTGCTTTATACAGGGATCTGAAATCAGGAGGAAAGAAAACCCTTCTATTAACACGATTAGCTAACCTTGCATGATGAATGATCTTTGCTGGTCCATGGGCAATCCACTACAAAATCTCTGCAAATCAACCATTTTCTGTTGCAAGTTTCCTGGTATTACTACAGCTGCCTAAGCAATTATCCCATACTGGACTCCAGGTGTTTTTCAGTGTCTAAATTTCTGAAACAGATGCTACACGTTGCAGGCTGATTCTCACACAGGGTGCGCATACACTTTAGAATCAATGCACTCTGACACCACTTCACTTGCTATGGCTCAATGCTATGGAAACATGGGAGCTGCAGTTTTCTAAGGTCTTTAGCCTTCACTGTGAAATAGTGCTAGTGCCTCACCAAACTACAAATCCCAGATTCCACAGCACTGAGCCATGACAGCTGAAGTGGGGTCAAACTGCCTTAATTCTACAGTATAAATGAACATAGAGGAGGCTTGCAGGATGCCCAGTGAGAATTGATATTTTCTTCCAACACAGCAATACACACTGGAAACTAAAATATGCAGATTCTTACACAAGTAAGTTGTTCCTACATGAATCCTTTAGCCATGACAAAGGTATAAATAAAGTATGTAAGGCAGGCTATATCCATGGTCATTAACATATGTACAAAAAGGCTCAGAGCACACATTCAAGCTCCTACAGAAAGTGTATGTCCCAAATCCAAGGCTAACTCTTGTGCACTGCTTACAGATTGCTATTACACAGGGGCCATGTATAACCTGTCCTCCATTCTTTTGAATCAGTAGCTTGCTTTCTTCTACAATTTTTCACAGCACTGTGAATCAACAGGGCAAGAGTATAATCACAGCCTTGAACCACATGCCATTGCTCCATAGAAGTAAAAAACCAATTTGTCAGGCTATACTTATGTGTCACTTACAAACGCTTTCACTTAAACATGTGATATGTTCTTTGATAATGGGTAGCTTTAATGTTTCCGCCTTTATTGCTCTTCAACCTGATCCCATCATTATATGGCCTTGGAACATGACACATTCCAACTCAATCGTCTCTCTCATCCTAATATAAAATATCAATATTAATAATTTGATGGGATAGGAATTGATCAGTTTCACACTTATTTTGTTTCTAACGAATGCCACAATGTATTATGTTACATGAACAATATACCCTAGTTCTAGTTTCTCTTGCTGTGTTGGCTATATTTTAATTGGATATTATCTGATATAGTATTTCTTACTTTTCAGAATTGTGTTCTGTTCCCTACATCCAATTTTCCAATGCCCTTGAAGCACAGAGATTAATAAATCAGCAATCTTCAATGACAAAAAGTAAGGGATAAGAGATTACCACTAGGAAAAAGTAGGTCAGCTATAAAATGTCTGGAAAACAGGGGTAGGATACTTGTGTATTATCTTCATCACACATTTTAACTAAAAAGCTAAGGGGATCACATGATTCTCTTTAGTCTTAGGGAATATGAGTTCCTGCCTTTGATTTCCAATATATCCAAGTAGACATTTTCATTTAAAACTCTATTAAATTTCTAATAACTGGATTCCTGGATTTCGCTCATCTTCAGACTATGTTCTCACAAACTTCTTGCCAAGATTTCTTGAAACGAGGCAAGAAAGAATCCCATAAAGGTGGCAGGACTTGAGTTATAGAGAATTTTGCAATTGCATTCTGTAAACATGTCAAATGCATGTATTATTTCTGTCCTTGGTCTTCCCAGGACTCAGCTATTTTTGTTAGAGAAGGAACATTTTGAAATAAATATGATAAATATTAAAGGAAAAAGAGAACTCTGTATATTTGATGCCATCCAAAAGAGATCCCACCCTCTTCCATGGCATCATACTTGAAGGGGGATATATCTGTTTGCTTTTGTTTTCTCCCTTCCCTGCATTTGCTTTTTGTTCCTATAAGAGGGAAAGCCTGGCATCAGAGGCCACAGAGAGACAATATTGTGAGACAGAAGGTCAACTAATTTCCATAATTTTGATAAACAAAAATGTACATTTATGCATGAACTTCCTTTAGCAGTGACGTTGATCATGTCTGTTTTTTTTCTGAAAACAGTAATGATAAACTGAGAGCATAGGGAAGAAACCAACTAAGCATCTTACTGGGCAAAATCCCTTAAATCTTATCCACATCTTATCATTCATTCTATAACTTATAAGACCTACTGAAGGTAAAATGCCCAAACTCCACCAATCAAATATTGAGGCAGAGACAAAAGGAGGCTTGTTTAACTTACTAATACCAATTGCAGTACTAAGCAGAGGTGAGGTGATTGTAATGATCACAATATGACCCACTGGGATTTCTATTTAATCGCAACTTTGTTTCTGACATAATATGTTAATATCTAGGGCAATGGTTTTCAGCCTGTGGGTCCTCAGGTGTTTTGGCCTACAACTCCCAGAAATCCCAGCCAGTTTACCAGCTGTTAGGATTTCTAGGAGTTAAAGATCAAAACATCTGGGGACCCACAGGTTGAGAAAAATCGATCTAGGATTAATTTTACCTTATTCAATTGTGTATGAAGGACTTGCCATGTACTTTAAACTACGCTATCTAGAAATCTCATTAAAATCTACAAAATATGGCATTATTAAATTTCAAGAACAATTTTCTCAACCTGATGCAATATTATTACAAATGCAAGTGACCAATAATTATGTTGCAATAAATATGTCTGGCTCCCTATCTCTCCCGTCGCAACCTGGCCACAGTGATCCAAGCCACGGTCATCTTGAGGCTCGATTACTGTAACGTGCTGTACATTGGCCTACCTTTGTCCGTGATCCGGAAACTCAAACTGGTGCAGAACGCGGCAGCTCGCCTGCTGCTGGGAGCCCCAAGAACGGCCCATATAACACCACTCCTGCGCGAACTGCACTGATTGCCCATTGAATTCCAGATCTCCTTCAAGGTGTTAGTTTTGACTTTCAAGGCCTTATATGGTTTGGGGCCAGTGTACTTGAGGGAGTGGCTTACCCCATATGCGCCCAGAAGATCACTGCGTTCAGAAGGGCTCAACTTACTTGATGTTCCGGGTATGAAGTTCTGCAGGCTCTCTACCACGCGGCAGAGAGCGTTTTCAGTGGCTGCACCGGTTTTATGGAACTCACTGCCGCCGGAGACCCATGCCTTGCGGGACCTGATGGCTTTCCGCAGGTCCTGCAACACCTGGTTATTTAGGCAGACGTTTGACGTGTGATGTCCGACGGTGCATGATTAATATTGCCACTCTGCTGTACCACTATTACTCTGTATAAACCAGCTATGTCTGGCTATGTTTTTGTATGATCATTTTTAAGATGTAATTTTATGTGTTTTAATCTTAGGTGTTTTATATGCTGTTTTTATGTGCTGTTTTTATATGTTGTAAACCGCCCTGAGCCTCAGGAAGGGCGGTTTATCAAGTCGAAATTAATAATAATAATAATATGTAGCAATAATTATGACGCATCATACTGGATGCGCATCCACACTAGTTATCAATATAACAGTACTTTTGATTATGCTGGATTTAACTTTCCAAATGTTGACTATTGCTGTATATTGTGCTTCAGAGGTGTGTTTACTAAACTGTGATTCTGTCAACTGCTCTTGGGGAATGTGGATCTGATATTGAGGGAATCAGTGCAATAATCAAGCTCTTGGCTTGGGTGGGCACCTTGTGCCCCTCCCATTATCATTTACTTTGTTTTCAAGTTTTCATCCCCCTTTCCCCAAGAACTCATCAGCTATGTTGGATTGGGCTGGTGGAAGTTACAGTGCAACATTTGGAAGACCACAAGTTGCCCACTTCTGCTTTAGGCCACTAGTTTCTCAGAAGCACTTATTTCTCCAGTGACAACGAAGCAGGAGGATAGGGCAAAGAAGAAAATTTGAAAGCAAGGAAGTAAGAGTGGGAATGGTCACGGGCAAGTGTGTTGTAAATATCATGGATCAATTTCTAGCCTCCATGACTAACTGGTACACTGGCTAAGTCAAATGACATCTCAAAGAAATGGTCTGGAATAGTGCTAAGTTCTTGTAGAAGAGAAAAGAGAACATTTTGAAATGGCAGGTGAGAGCCCAAATGCAAGGTGCGGCGGTAGTTTTCAATCTTTGACATCCAGACATTTTCAGTCTCAACTCCCAGAAGCCCCTTGTCATCAAATCCAATGGTTAGGTATACTGGAAGTTAAAGTCCAGAGGATGATGAACCATTAAGTTGCAGAATCCTTAAAGACAGGGATCAACTGCTTACCTAGCAGTTCGAAATTATGTAATGTGAGTACTTTATTGTATTTGTGTATTTTGTTGCACTACTAAGTGCTTTTGTAAGCTACCCTGAGTCCCTTTTGGGAGATGGTGGTGTGATATAAATAAAGATTTGTTTGTTTGTTTGTGTATACATCAATAGGTAGAGCCACAGCAAGAAGGTAAAAGGCACCCAGCAGCCATGCCAGCAAAACACAAACCAGGAGGATCTATGGACAACAGGCTTCTCGGCATGGAAAATGAAACAAGAGCAACTCCCCATGGCCAGTTGAGCATCATGTCCAGACGTCAGAGATAGAAAGGAAAGCTTTTGCCTTGTTTGTGTTTTGTATGTCATTGTTCACTGCATAAAATGCATTGAATGTTTGCCTATATATGTGTATACTGTAATCCACTCTGAGTTCCCTTGGGGAGATAGAGCAAAATATAAATAAAGTGACTTATTATTATTATTATTAATTGCTGGGTTAGATAAAATGAAACAAATGATAAAAGACATTTCCAGATGATGCTAGTCATCCTCAGTGTTTATCCCCAATCCTGATTATGGAGGTTCTTTGTTTCTAGAAGAACAGAAGTGGAAGTGATGAAAAATCATTTAATCCATTCAAAACTATGTCAGGGTTTTTTTTTTGCCTTTCTTCTTATGCAGTTTAGATTTGAACTACAAACAGAGAGAGATGACCAAAAAGATCAAGGCAATTTCAATACTGCAGACAAAAGCCAAAACAAACAAATACTTATTCAGGAATCACCAATCAGAGAAAATACTGTACAAGAAAATCTAACATTGCATAGGGAAATCCAAGGCAAACAAATACTCAAACATTCAGGAATACATCAAAATACATCAATCAAGCAGAAAATACTGGATTCTTTCACCAGTCAACAATTCTACAATAACAGTAGGACAAGAATAGATATTATCTTGAAGTTCCCTTTCAAGATGAACAAAGCTTTAACTATCCAATAATAAAATGACTGTAAGACAAACTAGACTGGGGGGGGGGGGGTAAGAAATACATGCCAAGGAACATCATTCTTTAAAACACGTAAATGCTCGCACTGGAGAAAATACACTCCACTTACTGTAACAGTGTCGCTTGTCTGTTTACTTGATCACAATTAGAATATACGCTCTTGTATGTAAACAATGTCTACCTCAGGATTTTCCCAGATTTTGAAGCTTCTTACCTGCCTACTAAGTACCATTTTGGCTTAAATCCTGGACTACACCATTATATTTGAATGAGTGCACAACAGTCTGTCTGGTAAACATATCACAGTCAGAAACATCCCCTGCAGACATTCACTCAAATGAAAAAGTCAACTGGCAAAATCCCATGCCAAGTTCTCGTTTCTCCCTTGATGTTAGTACTACTGTTCAGTGGGCTGGTGACACTTGCTTATTCATTTGGGGAATGTTCCAAACACTCAAAGGCTGCTTTTCATCCAAGAGAGCAACACGTAATTTTGTGCAGGAACATCACTCATCCAGAAGATCTTAATTCATTACTGAGCTATGTCAGGATGATGATACCAGTAAGAAATATGTGAAGGAAAGTGATCTGTCCCTGCTTCTGAAATCCTAACAGTTCATGCAGACATTGAGGAACATGAGAACAACTGCAGCACACAAGAAACTGAAAAAGGCAAGGCTGTCACTGTCAACTGACAAAAGAAACTGACACATACTTGTCCTCGCCCAAGGACAGAAAATTGTGGGGGGGAAACACTGTGCCTTGGAGTTATTTTAAATAAGGAACAAGTAGCTCAAACTTTCAAAGATGTATCACAAGGATTAGAAAGGATATATAATTTGCAAAAAAGTACATCTCTGGAAAGCCGTAAGGAAAATAACATTAAAGTCTGCTAATTATGCAATGCAGAGAGGGGAAAATTAAGGTAATAGTAAAGCGGAGCTGAAATTATGCTGAGGCAGAAGAAGCCCAGCCCCACTGAGATGGCCAATGAGGGGATCGTTTTAGCTTCAGAGCAGCTTGAATGTGGAGACAGCTGGGGAAAATTCAAATCTAAAGTTTCTAACTCAGGAATTGTGAAACCCTACACACAGTAAGCATGGTGAGCTATCATTTCTAGGCAACGATGGTCTGGGGAGGCTAATGTATGCCACCAAAATATGGCTTGCAAGACAGTCAATAACGAAGTCAGGCATGCCTTGCTAATGGTCTGGGGATTTTTTACACTGCTCACCCCAAGATTACTTGCAAACATTCCAAATTGTTGTGGCCCAATGGCATCCGCCTTTCAGAGACTGGTTTATGGGTTGTTTCTTGGGGATTTGCAGCATGCCCTAAAATTGTGCTATTTGGTTTATTGGGGAATAGGGGGCACAGTAGACACAGGTACCCTATTTGTGACCAGTGGCAAAATTGATGTAGGAATGTCCAGTTTGCTGACCAGTTTGCAGTATTAACACCATTCTCCCTTTCATAGACAGTGACAATGGATATTGGATGAGATTGAGCACATCTAGATTTTCTCCGCATGTATGCTCAGTATGGAAATAAGGTTCCCAGCAATATAAATGATGGTTTTGATAAGTCTTGGGTTCACATGGATAAATATTGATGGCAAAAAATGAATACACATTTACAAAGGCATTTATCGATGGACAACAATCAGATTATTTTAAAAGCCAATAATTTAAACATATTCCTTAATGGATATTGCATTGACTCAATGTAATTTGCTATAACAAAAAACAAACGAGATCCAAATGCAGGAAATTATTTTTATATTCATAAAATGTACTTTGAAAAGAAAAGAAACCTAATACCACAGAAACAGGTAAAATACAAGTCACCTTTCTGATTGCATGCAATTTTAAATTGAAACTAAATTGTTTCTTGGAGGAATATATAACTTGATCTATTTCTCTGTCACGATCATCAAAGATACCTTTGTTTTCCTTTATTTATATGAACTAAAATGTCTGGGTGGCTGGGTCACCTTTCTAACACATATTCCATTTATTATTATATGCAGGAAGAAGGGTGCAAATAATATTTAGGTTTAAAGAAATAATAAAAGAAGCAATCTATTGTTTTTTAAATCTCTATTTGCATTGTAATAAACAATTTCAATACTATCTAAAATCCTTTTTTGAAAGACGCCACAAAAACTGTTATATGGTTATAATACCCAAGAGCTGAAGAAATTCAAGAAAGAAAAAAAGGAATTGGAAAATGAAATCTTGCCCTTAACATGGTGTGAAGGACAGATACTGTATGCAGTAAAATTACTTGCTATAATGAATCCTCACCACAAGTTAGCACACTATTTTGTTTGTTCTGCACATAAATACCTCTAACATTTCTTAAATCGTCGTTCTTAGTAGAGGAACTCAACTGTAAGGACAGACATTTCTGTTTCTTTTTTCCTACACAGGGCTTTTACATCTTTTTTTGTTTGAAGTAATGCTTCACTTTTATATCTATTTGAAGTGTGTTTCTTAAGAAAACTTTTACTCTGTTAACCTTTAACTATCATAGTATTCACATTCTGTATTATTTCTTGAATTTGGTCTTTTGATTTGGGATAATATAAATTCATGCCTAAATCAAAATGAAATATCTTTTCTGGTTTAATCAACAATAGATTTATGTATATTGTGCTAGGAATATGTTATGCTTTTACCAATATAACAACACAGCAATACAGAGGGGAAAATATCAGGAACAATGATAGGAACCGTCAAAGTACAGGTAGTCTCCAAGTTATGAACAAGATTTTTTATATAATTCGGAACAGGATATTTTGTAAGTTGAAATCTATATATATAGAAGGGGGGAGTCAAACTCCAGCCATATAGAGGGGGGGAGGCAGAGGGGGAGGGAGGAGAGAACTGCATGCTTTGCTTAGCATAGGGAAGGGTAACATCCCCGTGATATTTGTGACTTTCTGGCCCTGTGATCATTAAAAATGCACTTGGTGATAAATATTCAGCAGAGACACCTTTTCCCTGTGATAACTCTTTCAGGAGTTATTTTCCCTTCTTAGGGATAGATTTCTCTCACTTCCTGTTGTCTCGTCCCCATTCTTAACTATGAGTCGTTTGTAAGTCGGATGTTTGTAACTCAGGGACTGCCTGTATTTAATTAGATTAGTGTATTTAGTTAATCATTAATAAGGTAGAAAATCTAACTCCATTACATTCATGATGGAAGTAGAAGAAACCAGGGAAATGAACTATTACATTTATGTAACATTACAATTATATTATACTGTATTATCATTTAATTTAGTTAAAAGTCATAACTAAAACAGACTCAAGCTGGAAAATGCCTCCATTGGTGTTTATTTCCCCAACTATTCCTATCTCTGATCTTGAGAAAGAAGGAAATACAGTCTTCCCATATATTACTCAAGTGTATAATTCCGTGGCCTTTTGCATAATACAATTTTCAGTGAAATTTGGAGAACTGATATGCCACTTAAAGCTGAAAGTTGTATTAATCAACATACTCTATCCAGGGAGTGAGTAGCCAAAGACTCCAAGTTGGGTTTGCAAGGTACCTGTGCTGAGCTCCTGAAAGCAGCTCCCTCTCCAGGTACCAAATCCAAGCCTGGCTATCTCAGCCAAGAAAGCAGGTTGTCTCCTTCCTCTGATACGTAGCTGAGCTCCTGTCACTTCTTTACTCTAAAAAAGGATTTTGTTTCCTTCCTCTGCCAAGAGATGTGCAACTGGACTTCTGTTGCTTCTCTCTGCCAAGAATGAAGTTTGTCTCTGCTGAGAGAGGTGTATGACTCTGCATTGCGGATTTGGCAACCAAAGAAATAACTGCTTTTTGGGATCTCAGCATAGACATCTTGGTCCCTCCTCGGCCTCATCTTGTAGCTGTATGAATTTTGAAAATGTCATTCCTGTTCAGGCTAATACTATCCTATTTTTCTTCTTCTGGTTTCTCTATTCATTATAATCTCATGGCTTTGGCTTCCCTCTTCCTTTAGCTTACTTATTCCCAAGTAATCTCAAGGAAACATCCCAGGGAGAACTTAAAAAGGCATATTCTTGAAACTGATGAGGAAGTTCAATGCAGTGTACAGCATAAAGTTACCACAATCATCTCGATGCAAAGCTCACCACCGTTTCCAAGATGCCCTTACCACTTGTTGACTCAAAATCTTTTAATCTTTAGATTAATTATGTTTAAATGAATTAATCACATTGCAATCATGAAAATATAAAAAAAATATTACTATCATCATTCACATCTACAGTGATTTGAATCTTGCAACCAAACATGGTAATTTTTCAAACCCAACAAATGCAAAGAACATCATTCTCTAGACCTCACTCCTTATTGGTTTAAAATCATGTAACCTTTAAATTAACCAATCAATTATACAGTAATAATGAAAAAACAAAAAACAAGCATTACTAAAAGTATTTGCCTTTGAGGTATTTTGAATTTTGTAACATAATGTTGTAACTTCCCAATTAACGTAAAGCAAGGAGCAGTTTTTTTTCAAAGGTCCATGAAAACTTGATGAAGAACCAGCTGGGAAAATGTGAAATTTGTTGGCTTTTTAGCATGGTCCCTCATTTAACTAATTAAGAATAAAACTTAACTAATAATTTAATTCTGGAATTGAGTTAACTCTAAATTTCTAAACTAAATTAAACAATTACATTTAAAAGAAATGTAATTAACTTGCCTCTTGTCATTAACCAACCATTGACTTAATTGATTTTAATTTGTTAGTTCCTATTATTGATTGTGAAACAGAATTTGCTCATTATGGTAAAACAGAGATGGAAATGAGAAGGAACAAACTACAACAAGTCCTAAGGTTTTTTTTGCACATTTCTGTTCCCTTATTCTGTTTTTTATATAGTTGGAAGGAATAAGTAGAAATCTTCAGAAGCACTTTAACTATCTGTTGGGTTGACTGTTCCACATTATCCACCAAAAACCACCTGTTACACACATTATACCTGTGTTCACATACAGTGTTGTTTATTTTTAAAAAATTAATATGTCACATCTGGCCCGGCCATAATGTTTTTAAACTGTGTTGTTTTTGCTTATTTGTAAATTATATTGATTGTATTATTTTTATTTGCTGTTGTGTTGTCTTATTATGTGTTATCGGGCTTGGCCTTATGTAAGCCGCCCTGAGTCCCCTTGGGGAGATGGTGGCGGAGTATAAAGTTTTATTATTATTGTTATTATTATTATAATATTAAATGAGTCCCAATTTAGTGGGAAAGGTGGAGTATAAAAACACAAATGGAAATTATAATAGTACTGTACTAGCAATAGTAGTAATATTTATTACTGGGGGGCATATATGTGCATACTGTTGATAACTGATAAACCAGAGTTCCAAAGCATCCTTACCTTACTGCGACATCCAAAAGGGGCAACACGCTTTTGTTGTGCTGTACACAAAAGAGAAAATTCGAATGCAGTCTTGGACCAGTTTATTGCCTTCAGAATGAGCTATGTGTTGGCCTTTCCCCAAATTGATGTTCCCATTCTACTGTTGTATTTCTAGTTTATCCATGACTGGATTAATTTTGATCCATGACTGTAATTAACAATGTTGTATTATGTGTGTGTGTGTGTGATATACACACATACATATGCATACACACACATATACAAAATTCACTGTTGTGGACATCTTTTTACACACAGCTATCCCATTTGAAATATATGCTTTTTTTCAACACCAATTTGTGAATTACACCTATGAAGATCTTAGTAAATTCAAACATCTTAATGTGTCTAGTCCCCAACGAGCTGTTCAGATCCGTAACTTATATTTAAGGAGCTATTATCAGGGAATGTTTTACAACCATTTTCACTGTAACATTTCACATTTGATTTATGCCGATGAAAAATAGTTATGGAGAAATTACTCTTTAACTAGCAAATTTGTATGCAGTTAAATTGGCAGCTATATTTTGTATGGACATATATTCCATATGTCCTCATTCCCAAAAGGTTATATATATATTAAACACAAGTTAAGCCTGCGAGGGTTTAATCTATGTTGATCTGATGTTCCTTGTGGGATTTACTCTGCTATATTGCTTAATTATTCTTCTCCTTTGCTCATCAGCAATATTGAATAGCAGTAATAATGAACTCAAATCATTGAACAAACCCCAATAGTAACTATTCATCATTTGTTAATAGGACATTATATTTACATTAGAATTTCTGTTCAAAGCACAATGTGTAAATTAGTTCAGAGGGTTACAACTACAAATGTGAAACTTGAGCATCAGGTCAATTAGCAGCTATGAGAAAAGAACTGAATGGAATATATATGGCAATTAAAATAGAATACTTTATGTTTAAAATAGTCCTGTCATATTGTCATAAATGGGTCTGGTGAATGAGGGGCTGAGCAGCAAAGATTTTTTTAATAGGGGAAAAAACAGGAATAAAACTTTACCTGAGAGCCAGTTGCTTAGAAAGCTGGATTACCTTTCCCAAGTAGTAATGAGGCTCACTGGGAGACCAAGGACCAGTCACTATTTTCAAACTTATCTACTCACAGAGTTGTTGGGCCAAGATGCAAGTATAATTTTTAAGGTCTAATATAATCCTTAAGAGTTCTTTGTACACATAAAGCACAGATTTCTTGTCTGTTATAAACATCATAAAGGTTCATTGGGCATTAGTTCTTTCTGTTTCCTTTGTTTAACCTCCTAATATTTCTCACTGCCAGCTTTCTATTTGAAGATAGAGAGGACAATGTATAATTGGCATTTGGTTTGATATGCAAGCTTGGCACCTATTTCTGATGTCACAACCTTCAACATTTCAAAGGTGAAAACAACACATCTCAACAAACTACATCAGAGCATGGTCAAGATGCCAAAATTTATTCATGAAGGAGAACACATAGGCAAGGAGAGACTGGAGCAGTTTGCTTTTGCCTGAACCCAACCTTTTTTTGACCAGGGTCCACTTGACCAGGGACCACTCTCCAACATTAGTACCAAAAGTGGATATGAATCAGTTTTTGGTCAACTTTAGATTAGGTTTGGAGTGTTGATTCATAAAATTGTATTGGATAGACCACATCATATCTAGTTTCTGATAACAGAACATAGGCCATCCAGTAGTCGCTATCTGCTCACCCACAGAAAACCATATTTAATAATCTAGAACTGATGTAGTCTATCCAATGCAATTTTCTGAATCAGCACCCCAAATAACCCCAAGAACAGACCTAAAAATGAAGACACCAAGGCACCCATTCTTCTAAGTGCCACATGGAACGGCTCCACTTTGGGGGAGGGGGGAGAGAGGAGGGAGAAGGAGCAGCAGCAGTCAGGAGACTTGTTGTTGCACTTTTCATTGGTAGTCAGCCTCTCCCCTCCCAACATCCCCGTTGCCTCGGCACTATAAGAGGGTTTCGCGAGATCAGTCGCTCTTGTTGCCACAGTGTTGTAAGGGTCCATATTTTAGTTCTTGGTGACCACTGGTGGTCCACGGACCACAGGTTGGGAACCACTGACCTAATGAGAAGGGGGAAAGTCCAATTTTCATCTTCTCGCCGCCGCCCCCACCCCCCGCTAATTGATTGTAAACTACTATTATGCTTTGAATTCAGTTTGCAGCAACAGAAGTAAGATGAGAACAAAGTGGAAAAATGAGAGAAAGAGAACATTTTAAAAGCAGATGAAGTGATTAGGTGACAAAGGACTTTGCCTTCCAAATCATGATTGGAGCATATGATGGGATCTATGCCTTAAACAAAATAATGCTTTGATCCTCCCTCCTTCTTGTGCACAGAGATTTCTAGAACTGATAGCTTTTGAGACAACAATGAACCATTGAACAATGACATGGTAACTGATCATGTAAAATCTAACTCTTTCACTTCTGAAACACCTGGAAATTTTGATTATGAACAACATAGATCCCATGTTAGCTTCCCATGCTTCTTCCACAGTGACTGTCCTATCATGAGAGTTACTAATATTGGCTGTGGAAATCACCATATGATTGGATAAACATGAGCAAAGTTGATAATTAGTTGATTACACAGAATTATAAAGACTACAAACACTCCAGGAAGAATGTGTCAGAACGTATGGTAGTTAAGGATATTGCTTTAATTTATTTGTCACTTT
>JARBWK010000003.1:162042673-162061109 GCA_030556195.1 Anolis apletophallus | reverse complement strand
ACATTAAAATGTATACACTTTTAATCATGCACAGCTTTTTAAAATCCCTATAAGTATTGTGTATTCCCACCCACCCCGCCTCTCCATAATGTTTTAGAAACCTCCCAAATGCAGTTTTCCATGTCAAAATGGATTTTATTCCATTGGTATATAAATTTCCACTTGGAAATGCAAATCTTATAATTTCTCCCCATTTCTGATTCATAAAATGTGAAAACTATAAAACAGCTTTATTGCATTTTTCTAATATAATTAGTAAGTACTAAATTTCCAATGGACACCTAGAGTATAAATCTGTTCCAAAAGTGCTGTATTATGTTGAGATTATGAGACTACTTTTGAGTATATAGTTCGAAATGAGAATCCAGTGTTTGAAGGCAATTCAATTCCTTCTAACATCATTTGTTTTCTAATTTAACGTATGTTCACTAGCAGTAATATTATACTGAAGTGTTATAAATTTCCTCCCCTCCGTATCTCATCCTCCATATGATGGTCCTCCAGCACTTGCACCTCGCTTAAGGTTTTCTGCAGCACTTTACCATATTTACTGTTAGATGTAACTGCAATGGATCAGCAGTTTAAATTGCTAAGCTGCAGAACTTTCTGACTGGAAGGTCAGTGGTTTGAATCTGCAGGATGGGGTGAGATTCCATTGTTAGCTCCAGCTTCTGCCAGCCTAGCAGCTCGAAAACATGTAAATGTGAGTACACCATTAGGTAGAGCTTCAGTGGGAAGGTAGTGGCACTCCATGCAATCATGCTGGCTACATGACCTTGGAGGCATCTAAGGACAACGCTGGCTCTTTGGCTTAGAAATGGAGATGAGCACCACCACCCTCCAGAGTCGGACTCGATTAGATTTAACATCAAAGGGAAACCTTTACCTTTACCTGACTGTTAGAAAAGTTTTGGATTCTAGAAAAAGATTCACACATTTGATCTAACTAGTATTCCTTTTAAAAAGAAAATACCCAAATTATTCCCATTTAATTTCTGGCTCATACACAGAAAGGTGTGTTTAACAATTTAAGATTTTCTTTCTTTCAGCTTTCTTGTTATACATCTAATTAAAATATAACACATGATTAGGCAAGGATGATTTTTCTCCAGCTTCATTTATAAAAAGCTATTGAAGTTGGCTACACAAAACACATCTATGTTGTTCTGAGAGAAGCAGTGTTAAATCTTGTTTATTAACTTGAAATGTACAGTAGAGCTTTCCTCACTTCAAGTTCTCTCTCTTTTATTTTTTACTTTGAAATCATTTTATTTATGATTTGGTGTAACATGTACTTGAAAAGATAATTGCCTAGTAGCTACATCTTCTCAGCTATAGCGAATGTGTGAAATAGCAATATATATTATTCTGCTTAAGGCCATAATGTGCATTGTCCTAATGACAATAAAGAGCAAGAACTTAAATGTGCATGTTTCAAGCAGAAAAATATACTTCGTTAAATTATAATTGTGAAGGGCAGATCCAAACATTATTTGAAGAAAGCAGTAGCCCCTGGTGATATATGGCCAAAAAACACTGGGCGTAATGACAGGCTATATGCAGTGAAGTGAAGAATATTTTGTGGGGGATTGGGGAGCTCAACATTATTATTATTATTATCATCATTATTATTATATCATGGCACACATTGCTTGCATAAAAAGTGATTGCATTTAAACATCTTTTTCTGTGGCTTTTGCTTTTCATTTTATTATTCATTGCACAATAGGTGTGAAGATTGGTGAGAAAGGTAATAGGAAGTGTCAGTGGTGACAAAAGAAAAAAAGAAGTGAGAAGTAGAACAGAAATGTGAAAGAAAGTGACAAATAAATTAAAGCAATATCCTTAACTACCATACGTTCTGACACATTCTTCCTGGAGTGTTTGTAGTCTTTATAATTCTGTGTAATCAACTAATTATCAACTTTGCTCATGTTTATCCAATCATATGGTGATTTCCACAGCCAATATTAGTAACTCTCATGATAGGACAGTTACTGTGGAAGAAGCATGGGAAGCTAACATGGGAGCTGGGTTGCTCATAATAAAAATTTCCAGATGTTTCAGAAGTGAAAGAGATGGATTTTATATTATCAGTTACCATGTCATTGTTCAATGGTTCATTGTTGTCTCAAAAGCTATCAGTTCTAGAAATCTCTGTGCACAAGAAGGAGGGAGTATCAAAGCATTATTTTGTTTATGGCATAGTGTAGCACAGCAGTTCTCGTTTGTGCCTGGGGGGCAGGGGCCAGGACCGGGGGTCCCATTGGCATTGGGGCCTGCAGCAGCAGAGCTAGATTCTGAAGAGGATTTAGAAGGGTTAGCAGAAGGAGAGTTTCCCATCACTGGGCCTCCTTCGCCCACAGAAAGTTTGGCATGGGAAGAAGGTTGGCCTGACCCTTACGATGAGACAGATAACCAGGTGCAAATGGAAAGCAGTGATAGCGAAACTTATGAACGGCCGGGAGGGAGAGGTTCACAGCATCTTTTGAGTGAAAACATGGAAGAGAGCGGCTGGGAAGAATCTAGGGAGGAGAGCTCTCATGAAGATAGAGACCCAGGTGCTGGGAGGCAAGGCCGAACCTTTGATAGGAGACGAAGCATCGAGACTAGCAGGAGGGGATGGTTCCATAGCCTAGACAGGCCGAGGTCCGTCAGCAGAGATTGGAGACGACGAAGCCTAGAGCGTCGGGGACCTCGGCCGAAAGATTAAGTATAGGATCCGTGGGAACGAATCCCCAGTACTTCGGCCACGTCTCTTCTGGGTAGACGTGAGCGAGCGCGGGTCCATGGAGCTAAGTTGGCTAGTGGCCTATCAAGGTCGCCTTGCATCCTGTGCTTGCCTTGTTCCTGAATCCGCATTGCTGTGCGGAGCTTTGCCAAGTCTTTTGGATTATTAACCAAGCTGTTTTGGACAATTGATTGCTTTTTGCCTTTGGAATTGCTTTTGCTATTTTTATGGACATTATTCCTTTTGAACTGTTTTTATATTCAATAAAGTAGTTAGCCTTCAGTCTGTCTCTGTGTGTGTGATTCAGGGGCTGGTCAAGTCCATGCATCGTGACACATAGATCCCATCATATGCTCCAATCATGATTTGGAAGGCAAAGTCCTTTGTCACCTAACCCCTTCATCTGCTTTTAAAATGTTCTCTTACTCTCATTTTTCCACTTTGTTCTCATCTTACTTCTGTTGCTGCGAACTGAATTCAAAGCATAATAGTAGTTTACAATCAATTAGCAGGGGCGGGGGAGAGAAGATGAAAATTGGACTCTTCCCCTTCCCGTTAGGTCAGTGGTTCCCAACCTGTGGTCCGTGAACCAGCAGTGGTCACCAAGATCTACAATATGGACCCTTACTACACTGTGGCAACGAGAGTGACTGGTCTCGCGAAACCCTCTTATAGTGCCGAGGCAACGGGGATGTTGGGAGGGGAGAGGCTGACTACCAATGAAAGGTGCAACAACAAGTCTCCTGACTGCTGCTTCTCCCCCCCCCCCCCCAAAGTGGAGCCGTTCCATGTGGCACTTAGAAGAATGGGTGCCTTGGTGTCTTCATTCTTAGGTCTGTTCCTGGGGTGCTGATTCAGAAAATTGCATTGGATAGACCACATCAGTTCTAGATGATTAAATATGATTTTCTGTGGGCGAGCAGATAGCGACTACTGGATGGCCTATGTTCTGTTATCAGAAACTAGATATGATGTGGTCTATCCAATACAATTTTATGAATCAACACACCAAACCTAATCTAAAGTTGACCAAAAACTGATTCATATCCACTTTTGGTACTAATGTTGGAGAGTGGTCCCTGGTGAAGTGGTCCCTGGTCAAAAAAAAGGTTGGGGACCACTGCATTAGGTTTAGGCAAAAGCACACTGCTGAAGTCTCACCTTGCTTATGTGTTCTCCTTCATGAATAATTTTTGGCATCTTGACCCCTTTCTGATGTAGTTTGTTGAGATGTGTTGTTTTCACCTTTGAAATGTTGAAGGTTGTGACATCACAAATAGGTGCCAAGCCTGCATATCAAACCAAATGCCAACTATACATTGTCCTCTCTATCTTCAAGTAGAAAGCTGGCAGTGAGAAATATTAGGAGGTTAAACAAAGGAAACAGAAAGATCTAATGCCCAATGAACCTTTATGATGTTTATAACAGACAAGTAATCTGTGCTTTGTGTGTACAAGGAACTCTTAAGGATTATATTAGACCTTAAAAATTATCTTGCGTCTTGGCCCAACAACTATGGAAAATAGTGACTGGTCCTTGGTCTCCCAGTGAGCCTCATTACTACATGGGAAAGGTAATCCAGCTTTCTAAGCAACTGACTCTCAGATAAAGTTTTATTCCTGTTTTTTCCCCTATTAAAAAAATCTCTGCTGCTCAGCCCCTTATTCACCAGACCCATTTATGACAATATGATGGGACAATTTTAAACACAAAATATTCTACTTTAATTTACCATATATTTTCCATTCAGTTCTTTTCTCATAGCTGCTAATTGACCTGATGCTCAAGTTTCACATTTGTAGTTGTAACCCTCTGAACTAATTTACACATTGTGCTTTGAACAGAAATTCTAATGCAAATATAATGTCCTATTAACAAATGATGAATAGTTACTATTGGGGTTTGTTCAATGATTTGAGTTCATTATTACTGCTATTCAATATTGCTGATGAGCAAAGGAGAAGAATAATTAAGCAATGTAGCAGAGTAAATCCCATAAGGAACATCAGATCAACATAGATTAAACCCTCGCAGGCTTAACTTGTGTTTAATATATATATATAACCTTTTGGGAATGAGGACATATGAAATATATGTCCATACAAGATATAGCTGCCAATTTAACTGCATACAAATTTGCTAGTTAAAGAGTAATTTCTCCATAACTATTTTTCATTGGCATAAATCAAATGTGAAATGTTACAGTGAAAATGGTTGTAAAACATTCCCTGATAATAGCTCCTTAAATATAAGTTACAGATCTGAACAGCTCGTTGGGGACTAGACACATTAAGATGTTTGAATTTACTAAGATCTTCATAGGTGTAATTCACAAATTGGTGTAGAAAAAAAAGCATATATTTCAAATGGGATAGCTGTGTGTAAAAAGATGTCCACAACAGTGAATTTTGTATATGTGTTTGTATGCATATGTATGTGTGTATATCACACACACACACACACACACACACACACATAATACAACATTGTTAATTACAGTCATGGATCAAAATTAATCCAGTCATGGATAAACTAGAAATACAACAGTAGAATGGGAACATCAATATGGGAAAAGGCCAACACATAGCTCATTCTGAAGGCAATAAACTGGTCCAAGACTGCATTCGAATTTTCTCTTTTGTGTACCGCACAACAAAAGCGTGTTGACCCTTTTGGATGTCGCAGTAAGGTAAGGATGCATAGGAACTCTGGTTTATCAGTTATCAACAGTATGCACATATATGCCCCCCAGTAATAAGTATTACTACTATTGCTAGTACAGTACTATTATAATTTCCATTTGTGTTTTTATACTCCACCTTTCCCACTAAATTGGGGACTCATTTAATATAATAATAACAATAATAATAAAACTTTATTTATACTCCGCCACCATCTCCCCAAGGGGAACTCGGGGCGGCTTACATAAGGCCAAGCCCGATAACACATAATAAGACAACACAACAGCAAATAAAAATAATACAATCAATATACTGGTTGTGGGGGGGGTCGGGAGCAGGTGAGGGTTTTGCCCTCCTTTCTGCTAGAGATCCCTGTGTACAACTAGTGGGCCACTGTGTGACACAGAATGCTGGACTAGATGGGCTGAGGCCCGATTCAGCATGGCTCTTCTTATGTTCTTATAACTTACAAATAAGCAAAAACAACACAGTTTAAAAACATTATGGCCGGGCCAGATGTGATATATTAATTTTTAAAAAATAAATAACACTGTATGTGAACAGAGGTAGAATGTGTGTAACGGGAGGTTTTTGGCAGATAATGTGGAGCAGTCAACCCAACAGATAGTTAAAGTGCTTCTGAAGACATTTTGCAAAAAGTTGATCAGAGCAGGGCATTATTTACTTTATTCAGGGAAGGTACATTGGAACAGCCACGTTTTCTTTGATTGTGTTCAGCTCCCTCTTTGGCAAGCCAGCTGTGAAAAACTAGATGAAGTTCCAGATTCCTTCGTTGTGCCTTTGCTTGGGGGAGAAACAAACAAGATGGAACTATTATTTATTTATTATTTATTTACGGCACTTTTATACCACCCTTCTCAGCCCAGGGGGGTGACTCAGGGCGATTTACAGTTGGCAATAATTCAATGCCACAACACAATTAACAATTAAAAACAACCATAAAAGCATTAAACAATTAACATACAATACAAATCTAAAATTTAAAAATATTACAAAACATTAAAAAACCGTACAAGCCTTACAAGCTACACTCATATTCCAATTGCATGTGCTTGTTCAGCAATCAATAAGGCAAAGTTCCTGCAAAGCTCTATCTAATCATGTTGCGCAAACTGGTCCTGTCTCTGACCTGAGGTCAAGCATCACAAGTTTATCAATTTTGTTGTAGCGTTTATAGTCCACATTTCAGGTGGAAAGGCTCCCAAAGTATCTTGTACATTAGTAAAAAAAGACAATTCCTATCTTCAGGTTTGCAGCCCAGATGCTTTAAAGCTCAGATGCAGCCCCTCAATAGCAATGGCTGCTGCTTGGTTTTGTTTTTAATTTTAAGAGGTCTTAAAGAAAAGAGAAGAAAACACGAAACCCCAGGAATTAATTTTAAATATTATAACATTATTATATGGCAAGTTATGATAATTAATTTCAAGTTTCATTAAATTTATTTATTTATTGTGCCACAAACGAACCAAGGATACTGTTGTAATGTATTTAAAAACACAAACAAAGTATCATTAAATGACTATTCATGATTATACCATCCAAACTTTATGGACTTGTTATCTCCTCTTTCATGGAAAAGCAGGGTTTTCCAGTAATGATCACCCCGTTTTGTGATCATTACTGTTGCATAATTCCAGTTTCCAGGCATGCTGCAACCTAATGAAATTTTTGGTTTTTGGTTTTTTAAAAAAAAATCTTTGAACATTTTGCCTTCATGTTATATAGCAAGCTACTTTTTGAATTGCTCTTGAATTTGAAAGCAGTTTACACAATGTAGAGCTGCCAATGTTGAACATTAATTTGGTTCCAGGCTGCCATTTGGGCATTTGAAACAGTCAAAATGGAAACCCATTAATTTTATGATTGTTTCCTGAATTACAAGCAAATGTAATTCTATTATGCAAAATGAAAAGTAGGCAGTTGAACCAAGGTTTCTGGCAACCAAGATACTTCAATTGCAAACCAATTATGTTTTTGATGCTTTATGAACTTGATGGGAATGCTTGCTCAAGAAATACTGGGATTTCTTCTTCGAGAGCTCTGTGAATGCACACTTATGAAGTTTGTGCGCCAGCGCGGGCTTCTAACGGAAACTTTTCCAGTTTGAAACTTTTTGGCGGTAGCTCCGCCCAGCCGGCCCGGAGGGCATAAAAGGCGCCTCCATGCGCGCCCACCCCATTCCTTTGTTTTCCGCCACTTGGGCAACATCGGAAATACGGCTGGTTGTGTGAGCATAGCATGTCCACAACCAGTTTCAAAAGGTGCTTATCCTGCGGTAGCAAGATCCCGGATTGCGACGGTCACCGGTGCCTTCGGTGTCTCGGGAGGGACACGCCGTCCTCGACCTGCCGACACTGCCAGGCCTTCTCATCGAACACCAGGCGAGCGAGAGCCCGCAGGCTTCAGGCCTACCTGACGGAGCGTGCTCTCTGCCCTCCGGAGATGGCGACGGCTGTCCCATCTGCCTCCTTGGGGTCCGGGCGGCTGCTCCGCCCCATCCGTGTCGACCGCTCACCCGGCCGGGAAGAAGCGCCCACGGAAGGAGAAGAACGCCTCTGTCTCCTCGAAGACTTCGGCGTTGAAGAGGCCCTGCACCGTAACCACCGAAACGGTCCAGTTGCCTCCACCTCGAAGAGCTTCGACAAGCTCGATGGCGCCGGGCCTCTCCCAGAGGTCGGCCATCTCGAGGACTCCTCCGATCGGGCTATGGAGATAGCTTTCCGGAGGTCGAGTGAGGAAGCCCGTAGAGAGCCCAGACCAGAGGCCTGGTTCCTGTGACTCGGCAAGTCTCTGGAGGCCGCAGCCTCGAGACCTCCATCACCAAAGAGGCGCAGGACTTTGACGTCATCATCTTCGGTCTCCTGCCCCGACTCGCCGCCTATCCCTGTTCTCGCTGTGGAGACAGGGGTAGAGCACCACGTGTCTCCGGAGGACTCCGTGCAGACCGTCGTCCGGATTCCACCCGACAGACCTCAGTCCGACAACTGTTTGTCACCTCGCCAGACAAGGGCAGACAAACCACGAGGCTCGCCCTGGCCCCGGCCGAGCGAAACCTCCCTCCAGCGATGCCTGCGGCCCCCTCAACCTCGAGGTCGCCGCCTCGGTCACAGCCTCCGCGAACCAGGAGACGGTTCGACCCTGGTCGGGTGACGAGATGGAGGATGGCGAGGTCCTCGATCGACAAGATCGGGCTCCATCCTGTCCTCAACTTGACAGATCCCCTTCTCTGGCAGGAGAAGTGGAACCTTCATCTTCACCGACCGACAATGCAAGAGCCTTCGGTGAACAGGTCGGCCGGATGGCAAGGTCTCTGGGGATGCAACCCTACGTTCCTGCGAGAGCCAGCGCCTGCCCCGTTTTCAGCAGGGTGCAGGTAGAGGAGGCGGCCCAACCACACCTCCCCATGCTGGAACCACTGGAAGAAGTGGTTAAGGCCTCGTGGACGACTTCCATCGACCATCCCCCCTACGTCCGGACGTATCGAGGCATGGTACAAAATAGATGAGAGGGAGAGGAGCTGGCTACACGATCACCCGACCCCAACTCGATGATCGTCACCTCCTCCCAGTCTTCGGGCCGAGAATCCGCGACCCCCTCAGACCAAGAGGGAAAGCGGTTCGACACAGTCGGCCGGAAAATCTACAAGGCCGGACTCTTGCTGACCAAGATGGCCAATTATGGGGCGTGCATGGGAGCTTATCACCAGATCCTGTGGGAGAGGGCTCAACCCTTTTTCCAGGATCTCTCCCAGGAGCAACAGACTGCACTTCTCTCCATCTCCCAAGAGGCGCAGTCGCTGGCACACCACCAGATCCTGATGGCCCGCCATACGGGGGACACTTCAGGAAAGCTGCTGGCCCACGGTGTCGCCATTCGAAGGCACGCGTGGCTGAGGTCTTCGGTCTCTCTTCCACTCAAGAAGACGATCGAGGATCTTCCGCTCGATGCCCAAGGACTGTTCTTTGCGGGCACGGACGAGAAATTAAAGGCCACCCACGACTTTCGAGTCCTGACGGCCAAGCTGGACCGGCCCCAGCCTCAACCAAAACCAAAGTATTACCAACGGGCTAAGTTTCAGCCCAGGCAACAGTACCGCCAGGCTCCACGGCCGTACTCGGCCCCTCAACAGCAGCAGCAGCAACAACAGCCAAGGCAGCAACAACAGGCCAACCGACCCCGCCAAGGGGGTAAGTCGAGGCCCCGCCATAGTAATGGCAATGGACAGTCTAACCGTCGCGCTTGACGGGCGCTGACGACACCGCCTCGTCGCAAGGTACCGCTGCCACCACCATGCCTCCTCCCATCCTTCGACCTCCACCACCGCACCCACCATTCGGAGACCGCCTGGCCCGCTACATCGATGCCTGGCAACGCACAGATGCATGGGTTCTCCGGATTGTCGAAGACGGCTATGCCTTGAGTTCGACGAGCTTCCGCCAACGGGGTTCATCGTCGAGACAGAGCCGCCCAGGGTGATCTTGAGGAGGTCGACGCGCTGCTTCAAAAGGGAGCGATTTCACAGCTTCCCAGAGCAAGGAAAGAGGGGCATACTTCTCACGGTATTTCACCGTGCCGGCCAGACGGTTCCCTGCGACCCATCCTGACCTCAGAAACTTAAACGCGCACGCTTCGCCGAGGAAATTCAGGATGGTGTCGGTGTCGCCCATTCTCCCGCTGCCTCCGGAGGGGAGACCACTTTGCCTCAATAGACCTCCGGGATGCCTACTTCCACATCTCGATCAGGCCGCCCATCGACGCTTCCTCAGCTTCAAGGTGGCAGGAAGGGCGTACCAGTTCAACGTCCTTCCCTTCGGCCTCGGGACGGCTCCCCGGACATTCTCCAAGTGCATGTCGGTCGTGGCTGCGCACTTGAGAAGGGAGAAAATCCGGATTTTCCCGTACCTGACGACTGGCTGCTGGCGGCCCAGTCCCCAGGCCTGCTTCACCAACAAGTCTCCACGGCGCTGCACTTACTCGCCGTTAGGCCTGCGCCTCAACGAGGAGAAATCTCAGCTCACCCCATCCCACTCCATCAAGGACATCGGGACGATCGTCGACTCCGGCGATCAGCTCGCCTATCTGGATGACGACAGATTCCAGGCTCTTCGGCGAGAGGTCAACGCCTGCACCGGGCCCTGCATCTCGGCAAAGCAGATCCAGGTCACGCCGCCACATGGCGCCCACAGTGTCAGTCACCCGCTAGCAAGGCTCCGATTCAGGCCGCTACAGCGTTGGTTTCTCGACCACTTCGATCCGGTCAGAGAACACCACTGAAGAGACTCTCTCTCCCGAGCACAGTCAAGGACTCTCTCCGATGGTGGACGCCCAAAGACAACGCCTGCAAAGGGGTGCCGCTCCACGCGTTGACACCGCCCATCACGCTGACGACCGACGCCGATGCTGGCTTGGGGAGGCCACATGAACAACTTGTCGATCAACGGCCAATGGTCGGCGGTGGAGAAGCTCCACCACATCAACTACCTCGAGCTCCTGGCCATAGCCAAGACTCTTCGGCCTTCGCCCCTAGTCAGGGGACACGTAGTACTGGTCAGACAGACAATATAGGGGCCATGTACTACGACAACAAACAGGGCGGAACGGGCTCGAGGAAGCTCCTGGCCCTGGCCCAGAGCCTGTGGGAGTGGTGCGTCCTTCACCAAGTGACCCCCAGGGCCATTCATCTCCCGGGAGTCGAGAACGTGGAGGCGGACTCCCTCAGCAGGACCAGCTGGTCGTCCCACGAATGGATGCTGCATCCGGACGAGCTCCACCGTGTCTTTCAACGGTGGGGATTCCCAGACGCAGATCTCTTCGCATCGCCGGAAAACAGCCAACTGCCAGTTTTCGGTGCCAGGCTTGCCCCGATGCACGCCGGGTTGCCTCGGGACGCACTCCTCCTCGACTGGACGACGGGGTTCCTCTACCTCTTCCCGCCGCTCCCGCTTCTTCTCCGAATCATCGAGAAGATCCAGCTTTCGGGACCGATTGCATCCTCATCGCCCCTACTGGCCAAGACAAGTTTGGTTCCCGACCCTGCTCCACCTAGCAGGCCAGAACCACATGCCACTCCCTCACCGGTCAGACCTGCTGACCCGGGAGAAGGGGATGCTCCTCCATCCGGACCTTCCATCCTTGCACTTAACCGCATGGAGGATCCACCGGTGCCAGACGCCTCCTCCAGCAGTAGCAGCGATCCTGGCAGCAGCCCACAAGCCGGCCACGCCAAAGGCGTACTCGGCTTGCACGCCCGCTACGCAAGGTTCCAGGCGTCTCGATCCGCCGCCTTCCCGCTTTCAATTCCAGCGGTACTGGAATTCCTGGCGGAGTTGGTCGACAGAGGTCTCTCCATGTCCTCGGTGAAGACCCACCTGGCGGCGCCACCTGGCAGAATCAGCAGAGGGATGGTCCCTCGCTATTCCAGTTCCCGATGGTCAAGAGATTCCTGAGGGGTGTCAACAACACTCCGCCCGGTGCATCCACCTACACCGGGTTGGAACCTCGACCTGGTGCTGTCCTGCCTCTCATCTCCACCGCTTGAGCCGTTGTCGGCCATCGACCTGCGGCTCCTCTCCTGGAAGGTGGCCTTCCTGGTCGCCATTGCTTCGGCGCGCAGGCCTTCCGAGCTGGCGGCGCTCCGGGTCGACGAGCCCTACTTGCTGTTTTTAGCAGATAGGGCCATCTTGCGGACGGACATCACCTTTTTGCCTAAGGTGGTGTCTCCGTTCCACGTGAACACCGACATTGTGCTCCCGACATGGGGTCCCCCCAACCTGGGGACACGGACTCGACGCTCAGAGCTCTCGACGTCAGGAGAGCCCTCTGGGTCTACAAGGACCGATCGGGCGGACTACCGCCGGTCGACTAGACTTTTTGTTTTACGCCACCGACAAGCTGGGCTTGCCGGTGTCGTCACAAAGACTCTCGAATTGGGTGGCTTCCTGGGCTGAACTGTGCTATCAGATAGCACGTCAACCGTGTCCCCTAGGGTCAAGGGTAGCTCGACTAGGGCAGTAGCCACGTCGACCGCATTTCTCCAACGGATTCCCCTGGACCTAATATGGAGGGCGGCCATCTGGGCCAACACCTCCACCTTCACATCACATTACCGGGTAGACACCCTGTTTGGAAGGGAGGCGGCTTTTGGTAGGTCGATTCTAACCCCCAAGGGCCCCTCGGGTGGTGCCGAGTAGGCAGCCCTGTCTCTCCCTCTATGCACAGTTCGGTCGACAGTTACGGTCGGTCGAACTTTTCCCTTCGGTTGCACTAGCTAACGTTTATGTGCCGTGCCCCGGGTAGGGGCACAGTCTACCGGTAAAGCGCTTTACCCACTTACGGGTTCAAGTTGCACCAGTTGTGCACTTATATTCTCAGTTGTGCCTATTGCACTCACTGTTATGAGGCCTGTGTGCCTGGCATGAATGGTGCTTGTTGCACTTATGCTGTGAGGCCTGTGTGCCTGACATGAATGGTGCTTGTTGCACTGTGTTTACAAGTGGGAGCATGCCTTCCACTCATATTTATATGATTGATATGTTATTTATTCGTGTTGTGGTTGTAATAAACCTGTTCATTTTGTTCATATTGGCTGGTTTGTTCCCACCTCCTTTACCTTAGCTCGGTAAATCTTCATAAGTGTGCATTCACAGAGCTCGAAGAAGAATGGTAGGTTACATACCTGTGACCATCTTTCTTCGAGTGAAGCTCTGTGAATCCACACGAACCCGCCCGGCCGTCCCCACTCTCTCAAACCACCCTTTCCTAGTTGCTAATGTGGCGTAGGAATGGGGTGGGCGCGCATGGAGGCGCCTTTTATGCCCTCCGGGCCGGCTGGGCGGAGCTACCGCCAAAAAGTTTCAAACTGAAAAGCCGTTAGAAGCCCGCGCTGGCGCGCAAACTTCATAAGTGTGGATTCACAGAGCTTCACTCGAAGAAAGATGGTCACAGGTATGTAACCTACCATTATATAAAATTTAATTTAAAGTGCAGCCTGTTATATCACACAAAAGACAAAATGTCAAACATCGATAGGAATAGATTTAATAGGGTTTCCCCCTTTCTCATTTTTTTTGCTATTCTTATATATTCATGAGGAATTTTGAAGGTGGTTGCTGTTTACTCTGCCTGTTGTAGGTAGACACACACAGTGACAATAGATTTGGCTCAAGCTTTATTCTATTGTTTGCTACAGACATGTTTCTACAAACAAAAAAAAAAGGTGTTTCTCCAGCCATCTTCCACCATCCTCCCAATGTTAATACTGCTAAATATATCCTTCTTATTTTATTGTATTTTTATTGGTTGTAGTATTTTATAGTTTATGTTTTATGTAATTGCTTATATTGCCTTATGTTTGATTTTACCTTGTTGTTGTGTTGTCGGGCTTGGCCTCATGTAAGCTGCCCCGAATCCCCATTGGGGAGATGGTGGCGGGGTACAAATAAAGATTATTATTATTATTATTATTCTAACCAGACAGAGGTTTGGGCATTATATAAGTCTATACTGGCCATATAATGCTGTCTGAAACTGTATTATACGGTGGTGTAAATGGGGCCTTGGAGGTTGATTGAGTGTAATAGGAATTTGTTAAATGGAGCACATCTGTCGGCTATGAATCAACAATGGTAACTTATTTTTTAAAGATATTTATTCCTAGGCTTGTTTGATAAATTTTCAAGATACATATCCAGATTCTAGACAGCCTCCCTCAAAAATGAAGTAAGAAAACAGAGTATTAAAATGATAGCAGTTCTTGCTGACCAAGCCCTTGGTGACTAATTTAAGGCAAAAGTGAGTGAGTATGTAGTCTTAAGGTTATTCACAATGGGCTATAAATTACCTATGAATCTAATGGCTATATTTTTAGGTATTTCAAATACAGTAGAGTCTCACTTATCCAACATAAATGGGCTGGTAGAACATTGGATAAGGGAAAATGTTGGATAATAAGGAGGGTTTCAGGAAAAGCCTATTAAACGTGAATTTACATTATGATTTTACAAATTAAGCACCAAAACATTATGTTTTACAACAAATCAACAGAAAGAGCAGTTCAATACACGGTAACGTTATGTATTAACTACTGTATTTACGAATTTAGCACCAAAACATTGCAATGTATTGAAACAGCTGTGTATCCGGGTGGGAGCTGGACTGCGTTGGAGAATACAGAATGTTGGAGGAGTGAAGGTTGGATAAGTGAGATTCTACAGTAGATTGCTAGTACTGTATATTATACCAAATGATTATTGTAGATGCAATGATGGCATTATTATATCTACGATCATGACATCACCACTCAAGCAGAGAGTTTTGAAATGGTTGAACAGAAGGTCTCTGAAGTTTTAGGTGCTCCTACTGCTTATTACAGGGAAAACCAGCTGCTTCCTAATCCATCTGAAATGCAGACATGTACTTTTCATCTTAGGAACAGACAAGCATTTTGAGCTCCGAGGATTACCTGGGAAGGAATCCCACTAGAGCATTACAGCACACCAAAATACCCAAGAGTTACCCTGGACTGTGCTCCGATGTATTGTAGATGTATTTATTTTAGTTTGTAAGTTAATAGCAAAAATAAATAAATAAATAAATGGAAGGACTCACTTAAACGGAATGGGATAATAAGTTTTGCTACAGACTATCAATTCATAAGATTTGCTTGTCCACTAATTTGGGAATATCAATTCATTATTCATTAATGAGAATGCTAATGCTATATGTAAGGAAATCTTTCATATGATATGAACTTAACAATGATTTATCCCCAATTAACTAGTTTATTTTGATCTCCTTGATTCAAATACAACTATATATTTTATTCTTTTTAACTTTACTTGAAAATGAGTTTGCCTGGAATTTTTCCAAATAATTGGTATAATTAAACAACAAGCCCAAAATAAAAGATTTCAACTTATTCCTTCCAACTGTATAAGAAAGAAATAAGGGAACGGAAATGTGCAAAAAAACTTAGGACTTGTTGTAGTTTGTTCCTTCTCATTTCCATCTCTGTTTTACCATAATGAGCAAATTCTGTTTCACAATCAATAATAGGAACTAACAAATTAAAATCAATTAAGTCAATGGTTGGTTAATGACAAGAGGCAAGTTAATTACATTTCTTTTAAATGTAATTGTTTAATTTAGTTTAGAAATTTAGAGTTAACTCAATTCCAGATTTAAATTATTAGTTAAGTTTTGTTCTTAATTAGTTAAACGAGGGACCATGCTAAAAAGCCAACAATTTTCACATTTTCCCAGCTGGTTCTTCATCACGTTTTCATGGACCTTTGAAAAAAACTGCTTCTTGCTTTACGTTAATTGGGAAGTTACAAAATTATGTTACAAGATTCAAAATACCTCAAAGGCAAATACTTTTAGTAATGCTTGTTTTTTGTTTTTTCATTACTACTGTATAATTGATTGGTTAATTTAAAGGTTAAAATATTTTAAACCAATAAGGAAAGGGTGGTGAGCTTTGCATCCAGATGATTGTGGTAACTTTATGCTGGACACTGCATTTAACTTCCTCATCAGTCCTAAGAATATGCCTTTTTAAGTGCTCCCTGGGATGTTTCCTTGAGATTACTTGGGAATCAGTAAGATAAAGGAAGAGGGAAGCCAAAGCCATGAGATTATAATGAACTAGCTGTACCTGGCACACGTTGCTGTGCCCTATTTAGGAGATGGGGTGGGTTTTTGTGTTGCAGGATTGTGATTTTTTTGGTGGGTTTTGCAAGTTTGTGTTATTAGAACATAAGAACATAAGAAGAGCCATGCTGAATTGGGCCTCAGCCCATCTAGTCCAGCATTCTGTGTCACACAGTGGCCCACTAGTTGTACACAGGGATCTCTAGCAGAAAGGAGGGCAAAACCCTCACCTGCTCCCGACCCCCCACAACCAGTACCCGGGGAAATCCTGCCCGCCTCCATCAACACAGAGGTGGCACTTGGATGTCCATTTCAGTAGCTACTGATTCCCTTTGTATCCATGAATCTGTCTAATCCTGCCTTGAAGCTGTCCAGGCTGACCGCTGTCACAATCTCCTCTGGAAGTGAGTTCCACAACCCAATGACCCTCTGGGTGAAGAAATATTTCCCTTTATTAGTCCTAACTTTCCTACCTTGGAGCTTTAGGGAGTGCCCCAAGTCCTAGTGTTGTGTGACAGAGATAATATATTTTCTCTATTCACCCTTTCTATCCCATGCATGATTTTATACACTTCGATCAAGTCACCTCTTAAACGGCGTCTTTCAAGGCTGAAAAGGCCAAGGCGTTGCAACCTGATTTCGTAAGGGAGTATGTGTTATTCTGGCGGTATGTGTTTGTCAGTGGTGCCTGTGTCCCTGGTGCCCTATTTGTGTTAGTGTTATGTCCTCCTGGTAGTTGTTATGTCCTCCTGTGTTAGTTGATTGTACTATGTAGGTTTCTGTTTAGCAGTGGTATGTATGCGTTGTGTGTGTTGTGTGTCTGTTGTGTTGTGGGTCTGTAGAGGTAGGCATCGCGAGTTGTGTGGCTGTCATGTTGTGGGTGTGGTGTTTGTAAAGTGGAGGATTGGTGGTGTGTGGGTGGGATGGTGCTTGGAGAAGAGTTTGTGGTGTTGAGTGTGTAGTTTGTTGTTGTGAGTGTACAGTGGTAGTGTGGTGTGGATGTACGGTGTGTATGTGGGGTGTGTTAGTTGGTTGTACTGTGTAGGTTTCTGTTTAGAGTGGTATGTATGCGTTGTGTGTGTTGTGTGTCTGTTGTGTTGTGGGTCTGTAGAGGTAGGCATCGTGAGTTGTGTGGCTGTCATGTTGTGGGTGTGGTGTTTGTAAAGCACAATCTATCAGAACTACAGTTCCAAACTCCGACTGCCACTAAGAACCTGCTCCCTCCTAGAGCTTGGTCTTGACAGTTTAACCCACAAACACCAACTGACTAAATTCAATTCACTCAGCATTCTAACCTAGCCTTGGCTGGCTCCGCCCACCATTACTATGGGAACTCAACCTCCCGGCATTTTGTGTGGGCCGATGTTGGCCAATGGGATTCGCTGGCGGCCGCAGAGGACGCTGGGAAATGTAGGTTTTTTTGTATCGTTGTTTTGGGGGCCTTCTAGGTTTTTTTGGGGAGGGGGGAAGTTTCTTTGCTAAAAACCTTCCTTGCCTGAGGCCTATTTTTGTTGCCAAGTTTGGTGTCTCTGCCTTGGAAAGTTTCTCTGTCTATGGCAGTCGTTCGATGATGGGTCCTCCTTTATATATATAGATAGAGAAACCAGAAGGGAAAAAATAGGATAGTATTAGCCTGAACAGGAATGACATTTTCAAAATTCATGCAGCTACAAGATGAGGCCAGGGAGGGACCAAGATGTCTATGCTGAGATCCCAAAAAGCAGTTATTTCTTTGGTTGCCAAATCCGCAATGCAGAGTCATACACCTCTCTCAGCAGAGACAAACTTCATTCTTGGCAGAAAGAAGCAACAGAAGTCCAGCTGCACATCTCTTGGCAGAGGAAGGAAACAAAATCCTTTTTAGAGTAAAGAAGTGACAGGAGCTCAGCTACGTATCAGAGGAAGGAGACAACCTGCTTTCTTGGCTGAGATAGCCAGGCTTGGATTTGGTACCTGGAGAGGGAGCTGCTTTCAGGAGCTCAGCACAGGTACCTTGCAAACCCAACTTGGAGTCTTCGGCTACTCACTCCCTGGATAGAGTATGTTGATTAATACAACTTTCAGCTTTAAGTGGCATATCAGTTCTCCAAATTTCACTGAAAATTGTATTATGCAAAAGGTCACAGAATTATACACTTGAGTAATATATGGGAAGACTGTATTTCCTCCTTTCTCAAGATCAGAGATAGGAATAGTTGGGGAAATAAACACCAATGGAGGCATTTTCCAGCTTGTGTCTGTTTTAGTTATGACTTTTAACTAAATTAAATGATAATACAGTATATTATAATTATAATGTTACATAAATGTAATAGTTCATTTCCTGGTTTCTTCTACTTCCATCATGAATGT
>JARBWK010000003.1:162031509-162042573 GCA_030556195.1 Anolis apletophallus | reverse complement strand
GCAGGCGCACTCAGCGGCTTCGCTCCTTTCTCTCCTGGCCGCCTCCTTCCTTGCAAGGGGCGGCCCAGGCAGCGAGGAGGAGAGCGGGCCTTCCCCCTCCCTCATGCCTTCCTTTCGGTCGTGGGAGTAGCCAGGAGGAGGTGGACGGAAGGCACGCAGCACCGTGGGGCTTCCGCCGCTGCCTCCTCCACCTCCCGTGACCGAAAGGAAGGCACGGCAGGAGGAGGAAGGAAAGTCCTCGCCCTCCTCTTCGCGCCTCCTTTGGTCGGAGGTGGAGGTGTGGCGACGGAAGCCTCAAGGTGCCGCGCGCCTCCGCCACCTTCTCCTGGCTCCTCCCGCGACCGAAAGGAAGGCGAGGTGGACGGAAGCCAGGCCGGTGCCGTGGCTTCCGTCCACTCCTCGGGCCCCTCCTTCCGGTTACGGGAGGAGGCAGCGGCACAGAAGGCACACGCCCAAGCTGCTGCCGCACATGCGCACCAGTGCCCTGGGGGCATGGCTTTCCGCGCCCCTGGGCATGGCTTTCCGTGCCCGGGGGCAGCTGGGCATCTTGGCCTCGGCGGCCGAAGACCTTAATCCAGGCCTGCCTGTGAATGGAATGTCCCTTCTAGGCTTGTGCATGGATTCGAAGTAGTCAGTTCCCTTTGGTCAATCCAGCTTGTTTGGCTTAGTTGAAAGGCCATAATGGCAAAGGCCCAGCTGTCTTTTTTTTGTCCGTTATGGGATCACGTGGCAGCTGATCATGGCTCCTCCTCCCCTATTCGGCATCATATGGCTCCCTGCTCGCATAGGGTTTTCCTGTGAGTCCTTCCTATTGACCAATCAGAATAGAAGAATGCCATGATGTGTCTTACTCAAGCTGTGTCTTATTCAGGCTTGCTGAGACCAAGGCTCTCTTGAAAGGAAAAAAAAGAGAAAGGATTTGTCACAATCACCGACTTAGTACTGCCCCTTTAACACACACACGGAGACGTAGTAAAGGCTAACTAGTTTTATTGAATATAAAAAGTCCAAAAGGCAATTCTCTAGAGAACTGAGGATCAGTTCCCACGGGGCCGTTTCTCCTTCGGCCGGGCCCCTCGACGATCTAGGGCCCGGCGTTCCAGTCTCTACTTTCCGAACGGCGACGATCTAGACAGATGCCAGCTCCTCCGGCCCTGCTCTATGTCCCCAAGGCCTGTTATGGGAACGGCCCCGCTCTTTCTAGTTCAGTATCGCGCTATCTCTTGAGAAGCAGCCTCCCCCGAACTTTCCCAACCGCTGGCCTCCATCTGCTGCTCGGCCAGCTCCTGGGAACCTCGGCCGTTCGGGAACTCATAACTATCTCCGCTATCTAGTTCGCTGCCTCCCATCTCCACCTGGTCCGCTCCTTCCCCGGGAGAATGCTCCCACTCAAGATCCCATGCTAAACTCAATCTACAGGTGAACTGGGCAAAGGCACTGCTGACCAATCTTGCTCTGGGCCTTCCAACTCGTCCTCCGAGTCCCTCGACTGGTGCGGGTCCCAATGGCATCGGGACCCCGCGTCTCGCCTCCCAGTGGCACGAACGACCCATGGGTGCTACACTATCCCCCTCAGGGCTCCCTGGGCCGCCCCCCGGGCTTGGGCTTGTCAGGATACTTGCGGTGGAACGGGCCACCAACTCCGGCGCATGGACATCCCGAAAGTCTTGACCCAAGCACGCTCTTCCGGCCAAAACCTTTCCAGTCAATGAAGTACTCCAACTCCTGTAACGGATGCGGGCATCCAAAATGTCCTGCACTGACCTCCTCTCCGCCTCGCGCATCACGGGGGAGGAGGCGGCCAAGGCCACGTCAGGCCGCACCCCTTCGCCGGGCGGAGCAAGGAGCGATGAAACACCGGGTGGAGTTTCATGTCCGCAGGGAGCTGGAGCTTGAAGGAAACAGGCCCCACCTTCTCCAAAAAACTTTGTAGGGCCCCAAAATCAACCGCGATCCAACTTGCGGCTGGGCCGCTGCGTGGGCAGATTCTGGTGGACAGCCAAACTTTATCCCCACTCAGGATCGCAGGACCCTCCTGGCGCCGCCGATCAGCCATCCGCTAGTAGTCGGCCTTCGCCTGGTCCAATTGAGTCCGTAGCAAGTCTTGACGCGCGTGAGCTCCCGGAGCCAATCTTAGCCTCCGAACGCCCCCAGACGGGGTCCACTGGAGGGTAGAAACCGAGGGTGGTGTCCGTAGTTGGCAAAGAAAGGAGTCTTTTGATGGATTCCTGCGTCGCATTGTTGTAAGCAAACTCTGCCAAAGACAACAAGGACGCCAGGTGGTTTGCTGATAGTTGACATAGCAGCGAGGTACTGCTCCAAGGTGGCATTAACCCTTTCGGTTTGCCCATCGGTTCTGCGGGTGGTGAGCCGGACATCCGCACATCAATCCCCAGCAGCTTCTGAACAGCCTGCCAGAACTGGTGAATTGGTTGCCCCGTCCGTCACCAGGCTCTGTGGAAGTCCATGCAGCCGAAACACATGTTGCACAAACATATCAGCAGTCTCTTTGCCGGTAGGCACCCCCACACAGGGGATGAAGTGTCCTATCTTAGTGAAACAGTCCACCACGACCAGTATCGTGGTGAAGCCCTTGACTTGGGGGGAGGTCGGTGACGAACCGCCGAAATCATCTTCCAGGGAGCGGAGGGGGTCGGGAGGGGCTGGAGCAAACCGGCCGGCTTGCCCCCCTGGTTCTTAGCCCGGTGGCACACAGGGCAGGATCCGACATAGTCCTCAACATCCCTCCGCACTTTGCCCACCAAAAGTCCCAGAGGACCAGCTGCAGCGCCTTAAAGAGCCCAAAATGGCCCGCCGCCTTAGAGTCATGGCAAAGCTTGAGAATGTCCCCCCGCTCAGGGCCCGGAGAAACATAAACAGAGTCCCGGTGATAGAGCACCCCGTTTTTCACCTGAAACGGAGCCTGCACCCCCTTGGCCAGCTGCTCACGCACCCAAGGGTCATCCCGTTGGCGGCCTGACCCCGCACACTCAACGGCCGCTTATCCACGGGGCCAGGCGGCCGCCGAGCCGCGCTGGGCCGCTCTCGAGCGGCGGCAAAGTTCTCCGCTTTAAGCAGAGGCTGCTCAGAGAGGCCCTCCCCTCCACGGACATACTCCGGCTTCCGGGACAGGGCATCGGCTTGCTTGGTCTGCTTGGGGGTCACATAGTGAATGCGGAAATTGAATCGCTCAAAGAACAGGGACCATCTCTGTTGCCTTTGGTTCAACTTGCGCTGCGATTTCAGATGTTCCAAGTTCGATGGTCGGTGTGAACCTCCACCGGGAACTTGGCCCTTCCAGCAGGTGTCTCCAGACTTCAAACGCCACCTTGATGGCCAAAAGTTCCTTCTCCCAAATGGTGTAGTTCTTTTTCTCGGAGCCGTCAGCTGCCGGGAATAGTAGGCACAGGGCAACAAGTCCGTCCCTGAGGCTGTAGCAGGATCGCCCCCACCGCCATCCGAAGCATCGGCCTGACGATGAAAGGGGTGCGGGGTTGGGGTGCTGCAAAAGCGGCTGAGTGGTGAACAGCTGCTTCAACTTGCGGAACCCCACATCCGCCTCCGGAGTCCACCGGAACGGCACCTTTCCCCGCAAACACTGGGTGATCGGATCAGCCCACTTGGCAAAGTCAGGAATGAACTTTCTGTAGTAGTTGGCAAAGCCCAGGAATCTTTGAATGTCCTTGCTAGCAGGAGGTGCCCAGTCGACCACTGCTTGGACCTTGGTGTCATCCATGGCAATGCCCGTAGGAGAGATACGGTAGCCCAGAAAGTCCACTTCACGCAAGTCAAAAGCACATTTCTCCAGCTTGGCATAGAGTCCGTGGGCCCTCAGTCTCAGGAGCACCTCCTTGACATGGCGATCATGGGTCGCCTGATCCGGGAGAAAAATCAGCAGGTCGTCCAAGATAGACCGCCAGATAGCGGTCCAAAAGGTCTCGGAAAATGTCATTCATGAAATGTTGAAACAGGCGGGGCGTTGCACAAACCGAATCCCATCACCAAGTATTCGAAACTGCCCCACTTGGTCTGGAAAGCCGTCTTCCATTCATCACCCTGGCGAATCCGGACAAGGTTGTAAGCCCCCCTCAGGTCCAGTTTAGTGAACACCTTAGCTCCCCGCATCCGCTCAAGAGCTCGGGGATCAAGGGCAGGGGATAGCGATTCCGGATCGTGATCTTGTTGAGTTCCCTGTAGTCATTGCAAAGCCAAGCAACTCCCCGATTTCTTCTTGACGAAAAGAATCGGAGCCCCGGCCGGGATTGGGAGGGCCGAATGAACCCTTCCGCAGGTTCTCATCCAGGAAGTCTCGAGAGCCTGTTGCTCTGGGTCCGAGAGCGGGTAGAGGCGCCCCGCGGAATGGGGGCCCCTGGCTGCAAGTCAATGGCACAGTCATAGGGCCGGTGCGGAGGGCAAGCGTTTCCTCCTTCTCACTGAAGACATCCCAAAATCCGGCATACTTCTTGGGCATGGTGGGCCACATTCTCTACTTCTTGAGCCTGGCATGCCCGGGCCGTCATGCAGTGGCCCTGGCAATGATCGGAAGAAAAAATTAGCTGTCTCTTAGCCCAGGAGATCTGGGGGTCATGGAGCGCGAGCCACACAATGCCCAGGACAATGGGGAAATCTGGGAGCTTGGTCACAAGAAAAGAAATGTCCTCTTTATGGGAGCTGGTCCACATCCTGGTAGGAGCTGTATATTGAGTTACAGCCCCGGTTTTCAACACTCTCCCATCGATGGTCTGGACACCCTTGGGCTCTTGGAGGTCAAGAAATTTTAATCCCGCAGACTTGGCATAGTCTGCATCAATGAAGTTGTTGGTGGCCCCGGAGTCAATCATGGCATGGACCATCATCGGCCCCTTCTCGGGCGACCACAAGCTGACCATGACAAGGAACAATTGTCCAGTCTTGGGTTCAGGGGGAGGGTTAGCGACGTCGGCCGAGTGAGCGAACCCTCTTACACTCGGCCGTACCCTTCCCCCGCCGCCTGGAGGGCTTCCTCAGGCTCCGGAGGGCTGGCCACCGCTGCGGAGGCCCGAGGAGTCTTCCCACGCGGTTTCTGGGGGCAATCACGAGAAAAATGACCCGGGCCCCCGCAGTACCAACAAAGGTTGAGTCTTTGACGCCGAGCCTTCTCGGCAGCATCTACTTTGGGCCGCACCGTACCCAGTTGCATCGGTTCAGAGTCATCCACAACAGGGGTGGGGGCAGGGATCTGGCGGGCACAAATTGGCCGGTCCCGGCCTCCCGCTTGGTCGGTGGTTTCTCGGCCGTGCCGGCCCCCACCCTCTCTTGTATTGTATGGCCGCCTCCGCCCGCAAACTCGAGGCGATAGCCTCCTCCAGGTCGGCCGGCCGGGGCAATTGTAACATCTGTTGCTGAATCTCGGGCGAGAGTCCCGCTAGATACGTGTAGCGCAAGGGTGGTCCTTCCCACTTGGTCTGGCTGGCCAACACTCGGAAACGGGAAATATACTGAGACAAAGTCATGTCCCTCATGGTCAGCCGTGCTAAATCCCGTTCCGCCAGGTCCTCATGGACGGGGGGTCCCAGGTCGCCCGGATCGCGTCTAGGAAAGCGTTCAAAGTCGCCGCATGCGGAGACGCGGCATTGAGGAGGGGAGTTGCCCACGTCGCTGCCATCCCTTCCATACAGTTGAACACGAACCCCACCTGGGCTCGGGGGGTGGCAAACTCATTGGGCCGCAACTCCAGGTACATCCGAACCTGGGCAATGAAAACTTCCACCATCGCCGGATTTCCATTGAAACGAGCCGGGGCATTCACCGACGGGTGCCGCCCCGCTCGGGTTCGCAGCTCCGCCACCTCCTGCTGCAACGCCACCACTTGCTGATCCGGCGAGTTCGCCATGGCGGCCGTGGAGACAATGGGAGCCTTGGTACGCAGCCGGCGGTTCCTGGTACGTCCCGTGGTGCAAAAAAGGGGTTCGTGGAGTTCTCCGGCCAACTGTCACAATCACCGACTTAGTACTGCCCCTTTAACACACACACGGAGACGTAGTAAAGGCTAACTAGTTTTATTGAATATAAAAAAGTCCAAAAGGCAATTCTCTTAAAGAGATCAAAGAATAAAGCAATCAGCAAAGCTGTAGTCCAATTAAGAAAGCAAAGTTCCAAAAGATAGTTCCATAAGCAAACGTGGCAAAAAGCTTGGCAAAGTTTCCGGATTGACTCCGGATCAAAGCAGGGTATCCGCAGCAATGCGAATCAATAACAAGGCAAGGTCTTGGTCCAAGGCGAGCCAAACTAGGCTCCAAGATTCACTCCGCTTTCACGTCCTTCAGATCAGACGTGGCCGGAGAACTGAGGATCAGTTCCCACGGGGCCGTTCTTAATCCTTCGGCCGGGCCCCTCGACGATCTAGGGCCCGGCGTCTCCAGTCTCTACTTTCCGAACGGCGACGATCTAGGGACAGATGCCAGCTCCTCCGGCCCTGCTCTATGTCCCTGCGTCTGTTATGGGAACGGCCCCGCTCTTCTAGTTCAGTATCGCTATCTCCTTGAGAAGCAGCCTCCCCCGAACTTTCCCAACCGCTGGCCTCCATCTGCTGCTCGGCCAGCTCCTGGGAACCTCGGCCGTTGGGGAACTCATAACTATCTCCGCTATCTAGTTCGCTGCCTCCCATCTCCACCTGGTCCGCTCCTTCCCCGGGAGAATGCTCCCACTCAAGATCCCATGCTAAACTCTCTACAGGTGAACTGGGCAAAGGCACTGCTGACCAATCTTGCTCTGGGCCTTCCAACTCGTCCTCCGAGTCCCCCTCGACTGGTGCGGGTCCCAATGGCATCGGGACCCCCGGCGTCTCGCCCCCTCCCAGTGGCACGAACGGACCCATGGGTGCTACAGGATTCCAGGAATGGAAAGGGGTGCCTCATAAGTTCCCCATTGCAGCCAATGGGCTGCATCTAAGCGCATTTTCTGACTGCAGACCAAAAACGGCTATCCGGCTAACTGCCCATTTTCTGGAGGTGCATGAAAATGGATATAGGGGTCTTCCAGAATCCAGTCAGCAGAAACGTATCAAGGTTCAGCCAAATTGCACAAGCCTATCCCTTTCTGTTCATGGCAGATCCAGGGATAACTGGGGGCCTTTCCTCACAGCCCTACACCCCAGAATATGAAGGCAGAAAATCCCACAATGTCTGATTTGAACTGGGTTATCAGAGTCCACACTCAGATAATATGGGATTTTCTGCCTCGATATTCTGGGATATAGGGCTGCGTGTAAGGGCCCTGGGATCTTATAAAATAAGGCAAACCCCCCTCCCTGTAGTCTCCTCCACTACAGTTAGAAAACAGCAATCTAGTTGAGGATCTGTGGGATCAAGAAGGTGTTTTATCATATTCATCCTAACACTAGCCCTCTTACAGATTGCATTCTCCTTTCTGCTTACAGCAGCAAAGAAATGCCAGCCTGAAAGAACTCCCATCTGTGCCATCTTCATCTCTCAGTGAGCAGAGGAAAGGTTTAAACCTCTTCATTCTAATATTTATCAGGTTTGCTCCTGATACGATAAATAAATATTTCTAGTGTATCTTGAGATACCAAGGATTGAACTCCGTACCCTAAAATGCAAAATGTGTCCAGTCCAACCGAGTTAACACTATTCTTTTTCTTTTGCTGCGACACAAAAAGATACCAAGAACACTCTAAGCAGGTGAGAACAAGGACATTCATGAGCTGCAGAATTCTAACAAAAATCTTGGTTAAAAAATCATTATGTTTTAGTGGTGTTGTATGTCTATTTTATGAATGATAACTTCATATTTGTATTTTGGTATTATGAAATATTATTTATTGTTTGAATACTATGTTGGACTTTTAAGTTTCAAAAGTTAATTTAATAATCTTTCAATAAAACATTCCCGATGTTATTTCTAAGAAGATAAGTGTTTGCCCAAGCAAAATGTTGCTTTCATCAAATGGTATAACTTGTGGAGGAATGGAAATCATGTGTAGTTCATGTCTTGTTAGAGAAAGGATATGCCACACAGATGATCAGTAAAAAAGGTGTTTACTCTTTGTTATGCAGATATATATATATATATATATATATATATAGAGAGAGAGAGAGAGAGAGAGAGAGAGAGAGTCATGAGAACAGTTGCTTTGGCTCACACAATGTTCTTTGAGAGAGATTCAAATGGTCCTTAGGTGTCCATGTGAAGGATCTTCTTCCAGTAGCCAAGAAGCAAAAATACAAAAGTGTCTTGGCAAAATCCTGCATAGAAAACTTAAACATGCAACTGTTGCCAAAACTCTCAGGCTCAGCTAGCCTATGAGCGTGGCCCAACCAATCAGCTTCGTACGTTGTATTTTTCAGTTAATACACTCACCAACGTTTTACATGCTTCAACATAACTCATATATCTCTCAGAATAACAGTATGGCACAGTGAATTCTCAACAGTGCACTTCCTTGTCTTATAGGGCCTGGGCCTGAAATGCTCTTCTCTGAATACATGTATGGAAACTTACATCAACTACTAAGGGAATTCAAATTTTAAGTTTGCATCTGAGTACAACAATGTGGAGAATCTGGAATAGTGGTTTGGGAACACTTTATAAGGAGGAGGGGCTGAAATGGTTCCACCTGAGTTCCTGTCGCCCTCCTGGTCACCTGGCAAACCTCCCTTGATAAACCACACATTCAACTGAGGTACAACAGGTTTATTTAGAATAACTGGTTATAGGATAGAGGCTAGAAGTCAGCTAAGGTGCTCTTAAAGTGGCATCGGTGAAATAGCAGCAATGAATATAGAACCAAGGCAATCCAGGATACAAGGCAAAGTCTTTCTGTAGCAATCAGGAACAAAGCAGTAAGGCAAACGGAGGCCCAAGCGGGCTGAGTTCAACAGCCAGCGAGATGGCAGGTAAAAGCTTAGCAGGACGGCCGCAAGGCCCGTTCAGGAATCCATGATCAGGGAATGCGATTGTTGGCTCGAGATGGCTAGCCTTGCTCAGACCAAACGGTTATAGGTTCCAAACCCTTTGATCTGTTCGACGTACTTGTGTCGCACATCATGGTTCCCATGATGGGCTGCAGCTGCTGTTTAGGTAAACCTCAGAGGCAAAGTATGTAAGCCAATTAGTGCCCACATCTGTGGAAGGGAATTTATCCTACTGTTGGTCTCCACTGTCTCCGCGTATCGCTGGGAGTAGCAACCGTGTCCTTGACTGTTTCACCCAGGCTGCAATGTACAGAGTTCACTTGGGAAACACAGACAGGCCTGGAGGATTTCTTGTTGCCATCATGGCTGCACTGTGGTTCAGGGGCAACCAAGGAAGCTGATGCTTGGGGCCTGACAGTTCCAAAGATGTGAACTTTATTCGGCAGCAATGTGTGGTCTAAGCCAGAGAGTACTTTGTGAACTTAAACAGGACTTCCAGAAAACATGGAATAGGGCCAAAGGGATTCATTGGTCCCCACCTTTTGCACTTACAGTTGAGATATGTGGAGCAGCATAGTAGTGTTTTAGAGTTATAGTGCTGAGTAGTTGTTTTGAGCAAGCTATTATTTTTCAGTCTAGTTTATTGCACATGGTATTTGGGAAGCTATATTAAATGAAAACATATCAAAATGCATTTGAATAAATAATATAGTACATCCTGCAAAGCCATCTATCAATGTGAGTCACCTAGAATGAGTTCCTGCCTGATTATTCTGAATACGAACACCTGCACTGAATTTCATTCCCTATTAAAGATGTTACTTGTATTGCAGAGATGTTAAGTCTCATATTGTGACAAAGCAGAAAAAACCATTGGCTGAAAATTCAAAGTGGGAAATATTTTACATATTTTTATTTTTGGAACAAACAGATGTTTGCGTGTATACTGTGTTGATTTACTGGTGACTTTCTACTGAGCTGCAGTTTCTGACATTTTCATTTTTCTCCTTCACTCCCCCCCCCCTTACTCATGGATTATCCTGTATTTCCTGTGGATGCTATGCTCAGCATTTTTATGTCTCCATTGTAGTTCTCTTGGCAATTTTTCTTTGTTGCCCAGTGACTCATCCTATTAGGCAATGTGCTGTATGTAGCAATTTCAGCATCTCTGTCTCCCCCTCACCTTTGGTAAATCATGGTAAATTTTGAGAAATGTTTGGAAGCATTGCTTCTGCAGTAACTAGGCATACAATTTGCTCAAAAGGATCATTAGACAGAAAATGAAATCAGGGAGGCATCCAAAGAGGTAATGTTGTTATAATAGATAATTTTAATTTCCTTCACAAGGACTGGATGAATGCATCCTCAGTCACAACAAAGAGGCAACACTTCTGTATCCTAAATAACTGTACTGTCGAATAATGTGTAATGGAATTAACCAAGTGGGAAACAAACCCAAACTCAGTCCTTAGAGGCACTGCCTGAAACCTTGTGAGATTTGAGTGCGGTCAAGCCATAATATTGTCAAATATAAATGGTATAAGAGTGGAAAAGTTACAGGAAACCCCTAACACCTCTCGGTGAAATCTTCTCCAAATATTAGAGAATTGGTAAAAAAGGAAGGTGAAAGAAAAGTCAAATGCATCATATTTCAGTGGTGTCTGTACTCTACTCAGGTCAAGAAGTACAAAAGGTCAGCTTCATGGTTAAGTAGCGATGTGGAACACGCTATTAGAGATAAAATATCATCCTTTGGAAAATGTTTCACAAATAAAGTGAACTTTAAAAATGTAAAAGAAAATGCAGTCAGAAAATTATGGAAGTGGAAGAAAAAGTATTTTGAAGACTGTACCACAAATTATAAAATCAAGATCCACTATCACAGAATATGTGAATATGTCAGAACAGGAAGCCAGTCAAGAAGACCAGTAGATGGTTAGATAGCAATAGAATTAAAGAAGTTCTGAGGAAAGATAAAGGGATTTCAGAAAAGCTAAATTAATTATTTTCTGTTACCTTAAACAGCCAAGGAGTGAAAATATTCATAGGGAAAATACCCTTACCATGAACTAAGGAATGATGATACCATGCTACTAGCAGAAAATAGCATACACTTAGAGCAACTACAGAGAAAAGTCAAAGAATGTTAAAA
>JARBWK010000003.1:161996470-162031409 GCA_030556195.1 Anolis apletophallus | reverse complement strand
AATCCTTTCTCTTTTTTTCCTTTCAAGAGAGCCTTGGTCTCAGCAAACCTGAGTAAGACACAGCTTGAGTAAGACACATCATGGCATTCTTCTATTCTGATTGGTCCAACAGGAAGGACTCACAGGAAAACCCTATGCGAGCAGGGAGCCATATGATGCCGAATAGGGGAGGAGGAGCCATGATCAGCTGCCACGTGATCCCATAATGGACAAAAAAATGACAGCTGGGCCTTTGCCATTATGGCCTTTCAACTAAGCCAAACAAGCTGGATTGACCAAAGGGAACTGACTACTTCGAATCCATGCACAAGCCTAGAAGGGGACATTCCATTCACAGGCAGGCCTGGATTAAGGTCTTCGGCCACCCGAGGCCAAGATGCCCCGCGCTGCCCCCCCCCCGGGCACGGAAAGCCATGCCCCCAGGGCGCGGAAAGCCATGCCCCCAGGGCACTGGTGCGCATGTGCGGCAGCAGCCCCGGGCGTGTGGCTTCTGTGCCGCTGCCTCCTCCCGTAACCGGAAGGAGGGCCCGAGGAGGTGGACGGAAGCCACGCGGCACCGGCCCCACGGCTTCCGTCCACCTCGCCTTCCTTTCGGTCGCGGGAGGAGCCAGGAGGAGGTGGCGGAAGGCGCGCGGCACCATGGGGCTTCCATCCGCCACCTCCTCCACCTCCCGCGACCAAAAGGAGGGCGCGAAGAGGAGGGCGGACTTTCCTTCCTCCCTCCTCCTCGTGCTTCCTTTCGGTCACGGGAGGTGGAGGAGGCAGCGGACGGAAGCCCCACGGTGCGGCGTGCGTGCCGACCACCTCCTCCGGGCTACTCCCACGACCGAAAGGAAGGCATGAGGAGGAGGAAGGGAAGGCCCGCTCTCCTCCTCGCTGCCTGGGCCGCCCCCATGCAAAGGAAGGAGGCGGCCAGGAGGAGGAAAAGGAAGCGAAGCCCGCTGGTGCGCCTGCGTGCGCATGCATGCATGCCCGCCGGCGGGGCGGAGCTTCCCTTCCTCCTCCTCGCCGCCTTCTTCCTTTGCAAGGGGGCGGCCCAGGCGAGGGGAGGGTGCCATTCCCTCCTCCCCGCCCCCTCGCAGCGCTCTCCCCCCACCCTCTCCTGACTCTCTCAGGAGAGGGCGGGGGGAAAGCGCTGCAAGGGGGCGTTTTTTTGGTTTTTGTCCGCTGCCCCCCAAAACCCGCCGCCCGAGGCCATGGCCTCGTCTGGCCTTGTGGGTAATCCGGGCCTGTTCACAGGGAAATTCTGGTTCAAAATAATTGTGGGGAAAATGTCACTCCATGTGGATCAATGCAATCCCCCAGTGACCCAACACACACGCATACATGCTGAGACAAGCAGATTAGTGGTGGGCTAATGTATCCCTGAAAAGAAGACTGAAACAAGGTAATTCAAATTAAACTGCCACCTGCAGACACAGACAGTGACATCTAGCCATGCTACATTATCAGCCAAATCAATGCTATATATACTTTCAAAAAAATTATGTTGGAAGGAATAATTTCTTAGGAATAATAACTAATTGGAGATGTTTTTAGAGGAAAGGGCTAAAGCAAGTACTGTACAATGGTAAAAGTTAAAAATAGGTTTTTAAACCTTTTAGAAAGAGATTTTAGTGGATATATAAAACATTACACTCCTATCTTTCCCCACCCCACCCCAAAGAAAAAGTTATTTCAGAACAGCATAGTCATAACTTTCAATTTACGTATGGCCCTAAATCTCAGTCTCTAGAATACAGACTATACCTGACGATAATTGCTTAGTTTTCACAAGACTAAGGGTTGGGCACTCCTTAAATTTCTTGCAATAAATATATGTCATGAACCCTTTCACAGGAGAAAGTGAATTACGTTTCAAATTCCAGAGGTCCCTGCAAATAGTTTCACGACTTTAATCTCATATTTGACAGGACAGCAATAACAAAAGAGAATTTCTCCTAAGAACCTGAAAGTAGAAAAAGACAGCCAGTAAAAGTAGGCAGTCATAGGGGAAATCTTTGTGTTTTTTTAGATTGTGAATTTTAATCTGCATTGCATTAGTGGATTTTAACTTGTATTTTAACTCTGTGTATCTTGTTGTATGTGTTTTCAATAGTGTTTTATCTCTTGTTTTAATGATGTTTGATCCTGCCTCCAGCCACAGGGAGAGGCGAGTAATATATTCATTATTATTATTATTATCATCATCATCATCTTTAACTTTATTGAACCTACTGGTTTCATAAGAAAATTTCATGAACATCAGCTTATTTATGGAAAAGAGGGTATGTACTGCATTATCAGATAGAAAACACACAGAAAAAATAGCTTTCATGGCATTTAGATTTTGCTATGAACACATATTTTGTGTGTGTTTAGTAATTTTAAGAAAGTGCTCTTTGGCTCTTTAAAAAGGAATCCAGTTCTAGTTGATTGCAAATTGTGTTAATATTTCTTCTGCTGGTTCTGCAAGCCTTTATAGATTCTAGCTCTCAACTGATTCTGCTCTTCCTCAATTGCAATCTACTGATTTTTTCTTCCATATTGACAATGTTGGAGACATTTTTATTTCTTGTGAGAGGAGGATAATTGCTCTACTGAATCAAGCCAGAGGCTTATATAACTTCAACAAGATCTATATTTTTGTATCTGTAAGGAAAACATTACCTTTGTATTTTGAGGACATAGTTTTATTCATTCATTCATTCATTCATTCATTCAGTTTTGTATGTCGTCTTTCCCCGAGGGCTCAGGATGGCTTACAGAGAGTATAAAAACACACTTTAAAACAACCAAAAAAATTAAACTCTTAGCTAAAAACTATAAACTATTTACAACTGGTTAACCAAATCAGACCCCGAAAGCCTGCTGGAATAAAAATAGGGTTTGTGTGTCACAATCGTTTTGTCCACTACCCTAAAAACCTTAAGGGTTAAGCTTTTTGAGGCCTATTTTACTCAATATATGTCAAAGTCAGAACTAATTAGAACATGGCCTTGGAGTACAGGAGGAAACTCCCAATTATTAAGTTTGGCTGCTTGTGAAATATCTATCATGTTTTAACTAATAGAATAGTGCAAAATTGTTTACTATTTGCATGCCTGTGTGATTACACATGAGGAAAATAAAGTAGTTAATCAGTTGGGATGGCTGTAAAATCTATAGCAATTTTTCCTAAAATTGAACCTGACAACTGTGGTGCTAGAGTAGAGATCTATCCATACTAAGTACTGCTAAAATAAAAATAGGGGGTTTCAAGGTTAAATTGTCTCTAGAAGTCAATATGATGAGTCTTCAGTTGTCATACTTTAGCCATATCATGAGAAGACATGGCAAGGCAGAAAGCAGTAGGAAAAGAGGAAGACTGCATTCCAGATGGATGGACTCGATCAAGAATGCCACAGCCCTAAACCTGCAAAACTTGAGCAATGCTTTTGTGCATAGGGAAACCTGGAGCTTTCTCATTCATACGACTATCATAAGTTGATGTCAGCAACACTGTATGAAGACTAAGCACAAAGTAGCTGCATGCAATAACATACTGCGGAAAGTACTGGCAGTGCATGGGGTGAAGACCCCAAATTAATAAGAACATCAGCCCTGGCCTTGTCTTATTCAACTGCTGAGAATGACTGCCCTATTTGGCACAAGTCTGTCCATATGAAGGAGGTGGATATAGCACTGAACGAAACATGTAGAATAATCACAGGATAATCACCTGTTGATAAACTCTATAAGCTAGCTGGCATCCCCTCACCCCCCGATGTGCAATGGGAAGTTGGTGCTAACTGTGAGAGAAATAAGGTTGAACACTGTGAAAGCCATAAGAACATAAGAACATAAGAAGAGCCATGCTGAATCGGGCCTCAGCCCATCTAGTCCAGCATTCTGTGTCACACAGTGGCCCACTAGTTGTACACAGGGATCTCTAGCAGAAAGGAGGGCAAAACCCTCACCTGCTCCCGACCCCCCACAACCAGTACCCGGGGAAAATCCTGCCTGCCTCCATCAACACAGAGGTGGCACTTGGATGTCCACTTCAGTAACTACTGATTCCCTTGGTATCCATGAATCTGTCTAATCCTGCCTTGAAGCTGTCCAGGCTGACAGCTGTCACAACCTCCTCTGGAAGTGAGTTCCATAACCCAATGACCCTCTGGGTGAAGAAATATTTCCTTTATTAGTCCTAACTTTCCTACCTTGGAGCTTTAGGGAGTGCCCTAGTCCTAGTGTTGTGTGACAGAGAAAATATTTGTCTCTATTCACCTTTTCTATCCCATGCATGATTTTATACACTTCGATCAAGTCACCTCTTAAACGCCGTCTTTCAAGGCTGAAATGACCAAGGCGTTGCAACCTGATTTCGTAAGGGAGCTGCTCCATCCCTTGGATCATTCTTGTTGCCCTTTTCTGTACCTTTTCCAGTTCCGTTATATCCTTCTTGAGGTGCGGTGACCAGAATTGTACACAGTACTCCAAATGTGGCCTCACCATAGATTTGTAGAGAGGCAATACAACATTTGACGACCTATTTTCGATTCCCTTCCTGATCATGCCAAGCATAGAATTTGCTTTTTTTACTGCTGCTGCGACTGGGTTGACATCTTCATTGAGCTGTCCACCAAAACCCCAAGATCCCTTTCCTGGTTTGTCTCGGAAAGCTTTGACCCCATCAATTGGTAGGTGTAGTTGGGGTTCTTTGCCCCGATGTGCATGACTTTACACTTGTTTAGGTTAAAATGCATTTGCCACTTTGTTGCCCATTCACTCAATTTCGAGAGATCTTTCTGGAGCTCTTTACAATCAGTTTCATTTTTAACTACCCTGAACAATTTAGTGTCGTCTGCAAACTTTGCTACCTCAGAATTTACTCCTACATCTAGGTCATTAATGAATAAATTAAAAAGTAACGGACCCAAAACTGAACCTTGGGGTACGCCACTTCTCACCTCTTTCCACCCAGAGAAATGTCCGTTTATTACCACCCTTTGTTTCCTACAGTTTAGCCAGGTTCCAATCCAGGACAAGACCTGTCCTCTGATTCCATGGCTGAAGAGCTTATTTAGGAGCCTTTGGTGAGGGACTTTGTCAAAAGCCTTTTGAAAGTCAAGGTAAACAATATCGACTGGGTCCCCTTTATCTATGTGTTTATTTACACCCTCAAAGAATTCTAACAAGTTAGTAAGACATGATTTGCCTTTGCAGAAACCATGTTGATTTTCCTTCAGCAATGCCTGTTCTTCTATGTGCTTAGTAATTTTTCTTTAATAATGGTTTCCATCACTTTGCCTGGAACTGAGGTTAGACTAACTGGCCTATAATTTCCTGGATCACCCCTGGATCCTTTCTTGAAGATCGGAGTTACATTTGCCTCCCTCCAGTCCTCGGGTACAGTGCCTGATCTTAGAGAAAGGTTATATATTTTGGCTAGAATTTCAGCAATTTCACACTTGAGTTCCTTAAGAACTCTGGGGTGGATGCCATCTGGCCCTGGTGATTTGTTGACATTTAGTTTAGTAAGGCATGTGAGAACATCTTCCTTGTTTATCTCTATCTGGTTTAAGCCATCATCCACTGCATGGCTATCAGCCTCCTCCCAGTAGACTTAAATCAAGGAAAAGCTTCATGAGAACCATCACTCCTTTTAATGTTCCTCCAGCAATAACAAGAGTATCCCTGTGGGCAGCTAAACCAGGAAATCCCAAATGGATGGGCCCCCACGAGGGTCTGTCTCCAGGGCAAACCAAGAAAGGGCAACTTGGAAGTCCCTGAACAGACTCAAGTTGGAAGATCAAAAAACAACCTGGCAAAAAAGGACTAACGAGAAGAATCCTTCACCTTGTGCAACTGTGGATCAGAACAAACTACTCTGCATCTGTATGATTGCCTTGCCCACAATGCCTGCCCATGCACAGAGGATTAACTGTTTAAAGCTATAGACAATTCAGTCACTGTTGTCCGTTTTTGACCTAAAATTATTTAGCTGCTTGTGCTCCCTCTATTTTATCAGTTTTATATTTAGTTATGCAATGCTTTTGATACAAAATTTAAAAAGCAAAAACAGCCTGTTACAGATGTTAGAATTTGGATAGATTTTTTTCAAAAACCTTGAAATTTTGGCCCATCACTATATTTTTTGGCTATGAATGGCATAAGTTAACTCTGCATTATTGAAATGCAGAGTTAACGCCCGTCAAAGACTTGAACAGAGGGCTTCCCATCGGGGATGGATTACAAATGGCACTCTGACCAACTTTGGGATTAAGTTTCTATTTTTTCCGTTTGGATTACAATTGGACAGAACTGCGTGTATCCACCAGGACTATATACATGAACTACATTAAGGATAATCCAGTGCTGTAGTCCACACATTGTCGGTAGGAACCCTACTTCAGGGTAGTATGCTTGTGTTTGTATTATTAATTAATAACAGTGATCATTTTGAATGATACAGATTCATGATACTGATTTATTATTTGTGAATGAAGATATACTGTATGTGATATCATACAGTTTTGAATACTGACTTTTAGTTGTGAATGAAGATATATACACCTTTACAATTTTGTAAGACTTCCCTCAGAGAAATGAAAGTGTTTTTTTAAAGCACCTTAAAATCACTTCAAAATATCTGTTGAAGCTCTAGTATTGGGAGGGGTCATCCATTTATCAACAGATTCCTCTACTTCATTTTCTGTTGGTGGCAGAGAGCTCTTTCTCTCATGAATCGAAGTCGACAAAGAATAATATAAGAATCAGATTGACCTTGGCTTGCAAGACAAGACTGTAATACATAACAGGGAATCAATGACTAGCCTTTGCAGAGCTCTGATACAGTAAAATCAATATATAGTGGATTTGAAACTATATGAAAAAATGGCTCTACAATCAGGACTGATATGACACTTTCTTCATAGTAATAAACAAAATGAAGAGTCATACTGTGAGGACAAATAGATGTATAATTCAACATATTATTCAATTTTTTCAAAAACAAATTGTAGTATTGATTCTTACAGACAACAATACTTCACCTAAAACATATTTCATGCCATCAGTCTCTGACTCGGGGTGAAACAGTTTGCCAGGTTGTGAGCTAAATGCGCCAAGTGTAGAACTGTCTTCAGTTCAGCGACTGGATGACCACACAGGTCAGGGAGATAGAATCTAGATTAATTCCAACAGCATTATTTTTCCCCTTTGGGCTGACATGATGTCTGGAACAATTTAAATGAATTTTAAATTGAAGTAATGCAAGGACAAAACTTTCCTAGCTATCCTTATGGAGAGATTTCCAAACATTATTGAAAATTTTAATGTTGTCGTTCTTCTCCCTTTTATGTTTAATCCCGATGCTATGAAACAGATTATAGGAGTAAACATGAGGATAACGTAAGTAGGTCTGGACTTGCTGATTACAGATATTACATTTCACACAAAACAAGTTACAGCTGGTGAGAGAACTGAAGAAAATTGATAACCATACAATTTGGTCTAAAAGTATCACAAGTGTACATTTCAAAGATGCACTTACATATCATAGCATGTGTCTACATATCATATATCCAAGATATTATTGAATTCTAAAGAGTCATTTGAACTTTTTTAATTGCTCATCTTTAGAATTGAGTTATTAGTATAATATGCATACACCTCAAGTGAACAAATGCATATGCATATACACATACACATATGTCATATGTTGAGTCCTGCCCTTGCTCCTGAAGTTGACAAGCAACACACTGAATGCCACGATGGTATTTTTTTTTCCAGCCCAGTGACTCAGATATTTTTACGAGGAATTGTCACAGGATGACCCTGTGGCTATCTGTATGCACGGTCTATGTTCTACAATTGAGCTGTGTGGCAGTTTGTTGCCATACATAAAAACATATAGTCTCTAACAGTTGTTTCCATTTCAGTGAAGCAGTGAATGAAATCAGGTTTTTATCTGATATCCAAATAAGTTATCCACAATGATGTAACCATTGTGTCCACACTACAGCCCACAACTGATTCATTGCCATATTGACAATTAGCATTAACTAAATACTATGGGAGGTACACGTTGAAGCTTTTCAATTTTCATTTGTTTCTAACGCACAATTTAACGTTGGGGACCCATACATATTAGACAACTTAACTGTCCGCCTTAACTGTCATGACTTTTCCTAGGGTAGCCTAGGGTTTGTAGTTTTGTGAAGAACTAGAGCTCTTTGGCTAAAATTTCAGAATGCTCCTTCCTCTATTCCCAATTCCAGGATTCCTCAAGATAGAACCGTGACCGTCAAAGTCGAATGATAGTGTTATAATTATATAACACTATCAAAGGCCCCATAGCAAAGTACAAACAATTAATAGAATCCGTTTACACTGGGAGTTTGACTTCCTATATTGGATTGTTCACAAGTTTAAAGATCCCTGTGCGCATAACATTGAAGTAGTTATTTTGGGAAGCTGGTATTAAAAGGGCAAAATCATATCATGACTGTGCTGTGATGAATACCAGTGGGAGACTTGGGTCAATGTTGAAACTACACTTGCTCTGAATTGCAGCCCAAGCTGATTTTGCTCATATAACTTCCAAGGCAGATTCAAAATGATTTAATGGGAGTTGTTGCACTATTTTGATAACACAGCCTTGAAGTTATAGATGAATCTGTGGCTCCATTCACTGTTACAAAACCAAGCCATTCAAATGTATTTTAGTGCAAAGGATAGCTAGGTGACACTGCAGTAGCCTACAACAAGTGACCTATTTAAATATTTTACCTACATATGTTCAGAATGTCTCTTCTTCCTTCAGAATGTCTCTCCTTAACTCCTTGCCAAGAAATGTAGGGATCCTCTGCGTTTAAGCTTCACATAGAAGACAGAGCATCACATCGTCAGGTAGGAATAGGAAAAAAGACACCTCCTAATGTATTATCCTCTAAATCAGAGGTTCCCAACCTGTGGCCCTTGAACCACCAGTGGTCCCCAAGAACTAAAATATGGTCTGATGCCTCACCCTTACTAGATCATTGCAACAAGAGTGACTGGACTCGCAAAACCCTCTTATAGTGCTGAGGCAACAGGGATGTTGGGTGGGAAGAGGCTGATTACCCACTAAAGGCACAACAAGACTCCTGACTGCTGCTTCTCCTCCCCCTCCCCCCCCCCCCAAGCAGATCCATTGCATGTGGTGCCTGAACGTAGGGGCACCTTGGTGTTGTTTTTGGGGTGATGGTTCAGAAAATTGAATTGGAGAGATCACATCAGCTTTAGATTATTAAATATGGTTTTCTGTGGGCGAGCAGATGGCGACTAATGGATTGCACATGTTCTGTATCAGAAACTAGAGCTGATGTGGTCTATCTAATGCAATTTTCTAAATCAGCATCCCAGATAACAAATCCGAATCTAAATTTGACCAAAAACTGACTCGTAACCCTTTTGGTGCTCATGTTGGAGTGTGGTCCCTGGTCAAGTGGTCCCTGCTCAAAAAAAGGTTGGGAACCACTGCTCTAAGTATCTGTTAAAAGACCCATGGGATCTGACATTCTTTGTGTTTGTCTTTCTTCCACTCTTCTCTTAATCTGAATTATCTAAAAACAATACCTGCAAATCCTAAACTGTGGTAGAGATCCGGGCATAGTTCTCACTTCCCTTTGGTTGGGCCATAATCCTCATCTGAGATACACCACAGTGGCATATTTCTCCTAATAAACCCAGCTTCACATCATTCAAGTCAGCACAATAAGATTATGCATCAACTTTTTTTAATTCCTAGATGCTTCCTTCCTGTCACCATCTCAGATTTTCAACACTTCACTGGTTCCTGAAATGTCATTCAATTATAAAATCCTGATTTAAAATGGGCCAACTTCTCCATGAAATTATGAAACTCTTATGCATGGATTTGCTGAGAGGCAGCCTATGAATTTAAAGATTAAACATAATATTTAATATTTAAATGCATAGGAAGTTATCATTTCAATTCTGATTATTTCAGTTCAGATGGAAGTCTTACAGCAAAGCAAAGACAGAATCAACACAAAAATACAATGTCATCTGTAACCGAAGATCATTGTTCTGAAAGCAGACCTTAAAAGGGAGAAATGGTTTTACTATCAAAGAGGAATGTAACTGTGAAGATGTATCTGTTATTTCTCTTCCTCCATTCCACCTCTCCCCCATGTTCTGCAAGAATCAAAGCTAGCTATGTGAACTTAATAAATTAGCTTCTACTTTGAAGTTTCATATGATAAGCTCACATCTAACCTACTAATAAGTTTGCATCTATAGTGCTACAACAGTGCCCTCTGCTGTAAGAAGCATAGCAATGGCATTTCTCTCTTCTGCTCAGAAAACCCATTATTACCTTAATTATGGATTCATTACTACCTTCCAGCAAGGTCATGCAGTGTGCTTCCAGAGTCCAGAAAGGTTATGAATGAGATGAAAGCAATACAGTTCAAAACTGTCTACAAACCTTTGAAAATGCAAATCCTAATATTTTTAGCTTTTTGGAACAAAAGAAATAAATGTACGTATATACTATTCCACATTATGCTGTACTGAAAGCCAATTAATAAAAGTTAAAGCAGCAGGAAAGCCACTGATCACTGCCAGGCTGAAATTAATAAATTATTAATTCCAAAACATTTATGCCAAAACAGATTAGCAAAAGGGGGGAATGCATGAATTTTGTGGAATGATATCACACTTTAAATTTGTCATTGACTTGCATGAATTTCAAGTCATCCGCATGGTTATCATTATCCATAATTGCTGTTGTTAAAATATTTATATAATCCCCATTTGAATATCCTAAATGTTCAAATATAGTAACCTACAAATATTCCCAATTTTCAACTCAGAGCAGTTTCTTCTCTTCTATTGCTAGAAACAGGAAGTTTCTGATGCATATCATTACACAAAACAGTTTGAACAATATGCTATTTAGATTATAAGCGGTGTGGTTGGTAAAAAGAAAATAATCAGCCAGAAACATATGAAAAAAAATATACCTTCCAAAAATATAGTACAATAATGACTTTATTATTAGGCAACAAAAGTAAAGCAAAAAATATATTATTAATATATTTAGTATTGAAAAGGCATTGCATCAGCATTAAAATTAATCACAGCTGGGATAAAATTAAATAGGAAGTATGAGCTCATGGTTTTTTCTTATATGTCATTACTGTAACCTATAGCTTTAACCATATAGTACCCCAAGTCACACCAAAGAAGCAACAAACATTTTCTGAGACCAATATCTGTAAAATAAAACATCAGATATAACTAATAGGAGACCATCAGCTTCTGCACTAGCAAAAGAAAAGAAACAACAGCAGCAAGAAAAAAGACCAGAGGCAATGGTTAGAAGGAAGACAAATTTGAAATCAGGGGTTGAAAAAGGCATGGTTTCCCATCCCCACTGCATCTGACTGAGGGATTGAGAGCTCGATTGCTGTGGGTTTTCCAGATTGTATGGCCATGTTTCAGAAGCATGCTCTCCTGACGTCTTACCTACATCTATGACAGGCATTCTCAGATCTGAGAATGCATGCCATAGATGCGGGCAAAATGGCAGGACAGACTGCTTCTGGAACATGGCCATACAGCCCGGAAAACCCATAGCAACCTAGTGATTCCAGCCATGACAGCTTTTGACAACAGATTGAGAGCTCTTTGCCATTTGTCAGGAAAACCTGCAACTGTTAGAAGATCCCACACTTTACAGATGGAAGGGAAGGCTATAGGCTTTAAGCAACTTCTTTTTCTTCTGTAGGGGTGTTCTGTTGGAAAAACTTGTTATCTTCTATATCAGGGCTGTCCAGCTGGCGGCCCGGGGGCCCCAGCTCCTTCCCTACGGCCCCCTAAGCTTTTTAATAAAAAATAAAAATTGAAAAATAAAATAAATAATTTTTTTTAAAAAAAACCTACTTCCGGGTTCGGAGCAAGTATCGCGAGAATGCGTTGACAGCGAAATCCATTGTGGATTGTATATTCTCACGATACTCTTCGGCTACTCTACTACTGGATCACTGAGGCCCACAGATGCGATTAGGACCTTCTGTGACTCAGTTGGTCGTCGCCTCTCTCGTCGTCCGGGTACTCCTGGATCCTGCGCATTTGGAAAAGGTAGGCCGAAGCAGGGGGCTCCTCAGGGGGCTCCTCATTCCCTCCCCCCATCTCCCCTCATGTATTAAATATAAAATTAAATATATTTAAAGATGAAATAAGGGGAGATGGGATACATTAAAATAAGGGGAGAGGGGATTGAATTCGAGGGGACGGAGCTGGGCAAGATGGCGGCAGGACGGGTGGCTTGAGAGCTCCTCAAGCCATCAACCGAACCCATCGATCGGGGGGTGTATTGCGCCCCCCCCTCGGGCCGCGCGGAGCGGTCAAGAGGCAGCGAAGTCGGGGGAAAGTGTCGCTGGCCCCAGAAGTCGCCCCCTCCTCAAGAGGGGGAGGCTGTGAGGGCCCGACAGTGCTCCCCCCCGGCGAGCAGATCGAGGGCCGGGAAGCGGGCATCAGCCTGCAATAACTGCCAGCCCGACCCACTCCGTCGAGGGAAAGGGACAGAGCGTCCCAACAGTAAAAGGGAAAGAAGAAAAGAAGAGTAAGTAGAGAGAAAGGGGACCCCAGCAATGGAAGAACACCCAAAGAGACCCGAGCACCAACACCAGAGGGGAAAGCAGAGCCCCGGGAAGCGCAGAGGGGGAGAAAAAAGGGGAAGAAAAAAAATTGGAACAAAAGGGAAGAAAAGGAGTGAAAAGAGGAAAGGGAGAGCATACCTGAGCGGCGGGGAAGAGGAGCGGGGACACAAGATGGCGGCTCAACGAGGATAAGGGGAAGAAGACGACAGCCGGCCATCTTGGCCATCTTCTTCCCGCCTCACTAACGAGGGCGAAAAAGGAGGAGGCGGAAGAAGCGGCCTGGGGGTCTGAGGGGAACTAAGGGGGAACAAGCGGCAAGAGGGTGAATAAAAGCCCAGGCAGGAGAGGAGACCCAAGAGGGAAACAGAGGGAACAAGAGGGAGAAACATCCAGGCCCGCCCAACCTCTTCCCCCCCCCCCCCCATCACCCAGAACAAGAATTGAAATCATCATCAGGCTTGGGGAAGAGGTTTGGTGGGCAGAAGGGCTCACAGGTAAGGGCGACCCGTGCACTACAAATAAATACACATTAAAAAAAATTGAATAGCACTAGAGCAAGAGAGTGGAGGATGGGGCAGGGAGAGAGATCAGAAGAAGAGGGATGGATCCTGAGAGACATCCTGGCTGAGCTGAGAAAGATAGGAGAAGCCCAAGATGGATTTCTGCGAAAGATGGATGCCAGGATGTCCCGACAAGAGAAACAAATGGGGGCGGTCTGGGAGCCCCCCCTACAGCCAGGACCAGAACCCCCCCACAATGCCGAGAGAGGAGAAAACTACAGATCAAACACAAGGAGCAGTGGAGCAGTTGGAGTCGCATCAGAGAACCAAAAGTGCGGGGGTGATACCTCAGAATAAGGCCAGCTTGCCCACCAAGTCTAAGATGTACCTGGTCCTCCAAAGGAACCCCTCTCAGTTCCCAACGAAGAAATCAAACAACGGAACTGGAAAGCACTTCATCAAAAAGAAAAGCCAAGGGGACAAAGTGAGCTGAAGAAATAAAGAAAACTTAAAGAGAGCATGCCCCCACGCTGCAGTGATGATTACAAGATATGGCCTCTGGAAACATGACCCTCCAGAGGCGGATGAAGGAGAGGAAGGATCCCCCAAAGAAAATGGTTAGCTATGTCCTCAGGGAAAAAGGAATGAATAGATCTATCTACCTAACCGACAAATACTAGCTAATGGACATGGGCACTCTAAACATCTAATTGAAGGGTTTATTAAAGGACTAGAAGGGATAAGACTAATAATAGTAAAAAGAGGAGAGTTTCAAGAGACGTATGAAGACCTGTCATGGACACACAATTAAAGAAGGCGAACAGAAAGAAAGAAGCGACAACCTAAAGAATAAGATGAACTGTACCAGATACGTCAGATTGAAACCAGTGACCCAGGAAGATGGAACCCAACAAGCCCCCCCCTTCTCTCTGTTCTTCCTTTGCTCTCTATCCTAGCTCGCTGCCCTTGCCCAGTGTTTTCCTCGTATGATCCCGGTTCAATACGTCACCCCAATGCGTCCTATTCTCACCCCTTCCCTAACCCTCCTTCCTCCCCCGACCCTTACTCTTCCCTAGCCCAAAAACCCCTTTTCTATCCTGCATTCTTATGTAACTAAAACTTTCAATAAAAATTATTTTAAAAAAATAATAATAAGGGGAGAGGGGAGGATGGAATTAAATATATTCAATATTAAATAAAAATAAGGGGAGAGGGGAGGATGGAATTAAATATATTTAATATTAAATAAAAATAAGGGGAGAGGGGAGGATGGAATTAAATATATTTAATATTAAATTAAAATAAGGGGAGAGGGTGTCGGGGGAGAGGGCGGAGCCGGGGCGGGGGCGGAGCCAGGGGCAGACCCTTCGGCCCCCCAGGTCATCAGCGACCAGAATTCAAGCCCCTGGGCCGGTAGAAGTTGGACAGCCCTGTTCTATATTTTGGTTCAACAAACATACATAGGCCAAGTATGATTGTCTTCCTAGCGTAGATTCTTGGCGTGGACCCGCAAATAACTGATTCTGGATCTGCATGGTCTTTGATAATAAAGACATAGATTTCCAGATGGAAGGTGGACCCAACAAGGGTTTGCTTGTTGCGCCTTCGTGTTGGCACATTTCTCCCTTTCACTCTCTATTCGTGCCTCTTCAACATCCACAGAACTGACATCAAAGCAAACATACCATTTACAGTAGTTTGGAAAAATTTCACAGCAACAATATACACCCCCATCAGAGGAATAAACACAGCACAGCAGTCATTAAAACCATGAGAAATCACAAAGCAAGCACCAAGCAAAACCTTTTCAATGTTAAATTCCCCCTCCATTTCAGATTGTTATTATTAATAGCAGTTAGCAGTTAACAGGTATAGTTCTTTTTGAGATGGTGTTAAACAATTGATTTTAAAGTGGAGATAACTGATTTTGGTGTTTGTGTATATTTATAGTGTATTTTATGTTCTGGCATTGAATATTTGCCATATATATAGGGTGAGAAGGGTGGAATATACATGTTTTAAATAAATATATAAATAAATTAGTTGGAAGGGTCAAAATGTTCTGAAATGATTGATTCCTAACAATTTAATATTTCTACAGTCCCTAAAAAATCCCTGAAGGTATTTACGGAATTAGACTTCAACAGCCTGAATAATGACTATGGATTTTGGAAAATGCTCACGGATAAGTATGAGATCAAGACTTGGTACTTTATATGGCTTTAATCTGTTTTATTGTTTATGAGTTTTGATTGCTCATATGTTTTAACTGTTTTTATAATTTGACGAGATGTGTTTTACTGTTTTGTCCATGTGGCATTGAATTTTGCCAAAGTTTGTAAGCTGTTTTGAGTCATGGGCAGGGTGAGAAAGGCGAGGTAGAAATTAAGTAAATTAATCAATCAATTTTTTAATGCTTCCTCATTCCTCAAAATCAAGGGAATATGGGTGAGGTACCTAGGATAATAGCCTGGCACAGGGATTATGCAAGGGACATCTCTCAGGGTGCCTCATCTCTGAAGGCTCTCTCATCCGTCGTCCTATAGTAGGAATTGTATAAATAGGTTACATGGATCTGACTAACTTCCCTTCCACTTCTGTTCATTCCTGGAAAAAAAAACCCTGTAGCTGCTCTCAGGTAACAGGCTGTTACATGAGCAGATTAAACCAACTGGTTCAAATATGTGTTTTCAAAGTAGTTAAGATTACCATACTTTTTAAAAACACATAAAAGGGTATTGTTTGAAAAGGATATAAACTTAACTAAACACAGAAGATCAACTCCAGGTTTTTACATGAAGGTCTTAAAACAACCGTGAAACCATACAGGAGGTTTATATTCCAGACTCTAAACCGGTGACTGGTATCCCAATTAGAAATGCTCTATAGAAAAAAAATCACTAATGTAATGCATTCAAATATCCTGAAGCAACAATCCAGCACCTAGAAACACATGTTTAATTCCACTGACTTCAAAAGGAACAGGATGGAAAACTTGCAACCCCAAAATACAATCCATTAAGTTCTCTTGCAACCATGAGAAGGAACAATCTCATAGTACTGTAGATCGTATGATGTGCCAAATTTTGAAAGCGCAATGTTGTCGATGAAGATTTGAGAAGCAGCCAAATCCTTAGAAGAGAAAATTGGCAGAGAGAAAAAAAGACACACTGTGCCTTGACTTAGAAAAGGTGTGAAGACTCATTGTGCATGACTACTTTTAATGCTCTAAGCAGGTTTTTTTAAACTGTGAGTTGTATTCATTTAAAAATGTTTCTTGCATATTAATGTACAAAAGTAGTTGAGTTATGTAGAAAGAAGGTGGGGGAAACCACATCAATAATGGAAATTAACCCAGAAAGTTAAAATAGAAAGAACATAAAGGGGGGGGGGGATTCCTTTTGAAACTCCACTTGAAAATAATGGAAGAAGCAGAAATCAAAGAAGGGATCCTAGGGTGTTTGCAAACAGAAGCTTATCCACCAGAATCAAAGCCAGAATCTCCTCTCATTATGAGTTGGTGCTACACCAATTTTAGCAGAAGTGTTTGTCACGGGAACAGATAAAAATTAAGAAGTTAACTTTCATTATACAAGTCATTGGTCTAGCGCAGTGATTTTCAACCTTTTTTAGCCGCGGCACATTTTTTACGTTTACAAAATCCTGGGGCACACCACCAACCAAAATGACACAAAATGACCCTCTAACACTGTAATACATATAGTTATTATGTTTTTAATGTATTTATACACTCACTTAGTGTGAAACTTAAGTGAGTGGTTTATATTGTATTAAATTTTGTATCGGCATCTAATCGTTGCCTTTTTGTTATGCTGCTCTGAGTCCCCCTTTGGGGGTAGAGAAGAACGGGGTAGAAATTATGGAAATAAATAAATAAATAAACCTGGGTCTGTTTCGATGAACACAAAATTGCTATCTTGGCAGGAATGGTAGAAAGACAAACACGAAGCTCTTGCTCAACAGCTGTCAGTCTCTCTCTGTTTTCAGTTTTTATCGCAGTCAAACTAGAGAAGCTCATCTCACACAGATATGTGGTTGAAAACAGGAGCAATGTCAAAATAGCTTTGTTGCCACTGTCACTTGATGCGCAGCTGCAACACTAACTCTAACTTTGTTTACTTAGCCGCGTCTGAGCAAATCCAAGATGGCACGACCATAGCACTCTCGCGTCACATCTTAGGTGATGTGAGAGTGCTATGGTTCCATTTCTTAAAGGGACAGATGCGCCTTATAGTTTATTTATGAATGAAGTTCGAAAATAATTTCCCACGGCACACCTGATGATCTCTCACAGCACACTAGTGTTCCGCGGCACACTGGTTGAAAATCACTGGTCTAGCGGAATCAGACCCTTATGCCCCAGTTTGTAGAAATACTGCATGCTTCCAGACAGAATACTTTCCCTACCCTTCCTAGAGTTGATGACAATTGAACTGGGAGGTTTTGCTTGTAAAGCATGTGCTCTACCACCAAACTATAGTCCTTTCCTGCATGGAAGTACTCAAGTGAGTAGCTGCTGTAAACAGCGTCTTTAAAAAAAACAAGAAGACCGCACAGCTTCAAAGGGGAATTTCAATTAAGGACAGAATGCAGAAGAATACTAAATCACTTTCTTCAAGCCAGGACAATCCTGGCCTTCTCCTGTTAGTGTACATATTTCTTGAAAGTTAGATATGATTAGATCATGGCACTATTCTTCTGCAGTTGTGATTGTGTGTTCCTGTGAGGAAAGAAACTATGCTGGTGGCAACAGGGTTCCTGGTATCTCCTGTATAAGACAATCTTTTGTTGAGGAATCAAAGCAAACATGTCAAACAGCTACTGGGCAGCAGCAGTGGTAGGTGGTAAAACTAGCAGAGGATCTCTCAGAGACAAGAGCAGTGGCACCATAGCTGACATGTATTACTACTGTGCAGAAGAAGGAGTCATGGCAAAACCCTTTTGAATGTATTTTACTATTAAGAAATGTATAATGAGACATTCCAAAAGGAAATAAGAGATAGTGCCAGAAGATCAAATTCTCAAGTCAGGAGGCACTCAATCTGTTATTGAGATGTATAAAAGGAAAACTGAGCAATGCTGTGGCTAATGATGCAACTGCACCCAAGCCGGAAGGATATTCAACTGTTATCATACTCAAAGCTGAAAGAAAAATCAGAAACTATGTAGTACATATTATAGGACCATGGAATATGAAATACATGAATCAGGACAAACTAAACATTGTAAAACAAGTAATGGAACATATGAGCTTTGCAGTAGTTGGTCAATCAAGTTAAAATGGAGACGAATGGGACATTTTGAGTCATTTAATTACAGTGTTTCTGTCAGGAAATGAAAATCTAAGAAGAAATGGGGTAGAAGTTATAGTGAAGCTGCCAGTCTATTTCCAGACATAATTCAAAGTGCTAGTTTTGACCTTTAAAACACTACATCGCTTGGGCACAAAATTTCTGAAAGGCTGTATGTCTCTATAGAAGGCAGTTCATGTTTTACGTATGCAGCATAAGACTTTCACTTGGTTCTATAGTAGCTTCTCAAACATATTTGGATAGGACATGAGAGAGACCCTTCCCTGTGGCACATGCCTACAGAGAACATGTGAAATGGTGTACTGTCTTAGCTTGTATTAACAATTTTGTTTTACATGTGCTTTTTAGGCTGAATGGGCCCATACGAAGCTGACATTTGTTTTTAAATTGTATTATTTTGATTTTATGCTCCATGTGTTGGCGGGGGTTGTTGTTATAATTTTATGTGACTTTTTAATAGCTCTCTACCGTTTTTACCTATTGTGTGTTATACGTGCACCCTTGGAGTGCCTTGTAAGCCGCCCCTGAGTCCCTTCGGGGAGATGGTGGCGGGGTATAAAGTTTTTTTTTTATTATTATTATTATTATTATTATTAATAAACAATGCTGTAATTTAGTTCCTTTTTATCTTTTTGAAAATAATACTTTCACTTAATCTTGTTTTAAAGTAAATTTAGATTTAATCACAGAAGAAAGGTAGAGTATACATTCAATCAATTGCTCAATAATGCAATCAATCGCAAGCCAAAAATGTTTCGGGAGATGGCAGGGTAAGATGGATCTCTTTTACACAAGGCCATCCACTGGATCCCTGGATGTGGTGGAGGCCCCTGGATGTGGATGTGGATAAGGGTTGCCTGAGCATCAAAATAGACAAAACTGGATCATCAAGATTCCTGTACAGTTAAGTCCACTAAAGAATTACTAATCATAAATTTCCTAAACTATCCAGCAGACAAAAATATAAGACTTATAGTTCAATCCTTTGAAGCTGAATGCACTCTATCCTTTGCCTTTTAACTCTGAAGCTACACTGAACATGGAGAGCGATGCTAAGTAATCTGTGCTTGTAAGAGTGTTCATATTTAAGACTGGCTGAATGATGAGGGATAGGAGAAGTATTTTTTCTTCATCGTTATTGTGCCTGCAAGCCCTATGTTAGCTCATATGATGGTGTAACTGGTGATACTAGATCAGACGCAAGAGAGAGATGGTCCTGTTCTCAGTAACCGTGGGAAACAATTGTGGGTTTTTTGAGGGCAAAATAGTTTTCAAACTCATTATTTATTTATGTTCATACTATTGTATTATTTTGTTGTATTATTAAGTGATATGTGATTGTCTGGGTTACACTATTTACTGTATTTGCTTGTTGCAGACTATGGAAGGTGCTCCAAGTCCCTTTGGGGAGAGGGGGCGGGATACAAATAAGGTTTATTATATTATAATTATTATAAGTGTCACCACCACCTTTAAGTGACTTTGTTGAGCATAACATAGACAGAAAAAGTCTATATTCTACATTAATATGCATAAGCCCTTCATCTTTCTAAATTTAGAATTCTTTTTTTGGTTTTGTAGTCATAGTTTCAAGTATTCCTGTCACCTTGACTTTATGACTCCGGCTGATATTCAAAATTATTTCAGTCAAAACAGACAAAATTTACTTCCCAGAAAACACATTTTCATTCAGACAAAGCTGTGATTCCATCAATCAAAATAAAATGTGCACAGTTTGATTGGCCATCATAAAAATAACATTGGGTCAAGTATGCAGTTTTCATTCAGTACATAATACTTGTAGGTGTGAAGCCAACATACAAAAATTATTCAAGAATCAACAAAAGAGCTTTATTTCCTTCCATTTTGAAAATGTAAATGTAAAAAAGTACTGTTTTTAACTGCAGTTGAATCTAGTGGAAAACACAACCCTGTGCGCTCGCTCTCTCTCTCTCTCTCTCTCTCTCTCTCTCTCTCTCTCGCTCTCTCTCTCTCTCTCTCCTTGGCCTGGTTCCATTGTTCTCCATCAGTGTGGATCCCCTGCAAATTAGAAAACTCTTCATGTGGGGCCTTCAATTGTGCAAGGTGCATAGAAATCGTTGCAGAACATCTACTTCCAAGGCATGAAGAGGGGACCATAGCCCACCACGAAAAGCATTCTGGCTATCAAAAGCAGCATGCATAACTAGAAAAATATTCACTGAATCCTTATATCAATTACTCACAACCCCTACCATGCCACTTGTCAAAAACTCTCTTTCATCTGGAAAGGTTTTAAATGCTCATTTTGGATAATAAAAAAGAAAAAAATGTGGGGCCATGGTGTTGCAATGGGTTACACTGTTGCATCTGCTGAACTAAAGGCTGGAAGTTCAAAGCCGCAGGTGGGGGGTGAGCTCCCACTGTTAGCCCTAGCTTCTGCCAGCTTAGCAGTTCGAAAACATGCAAATGTGAGTAGATCAATAGGTACCGCTCAGGTGGGAAGAAATAAAGGCACCCATGCAGCCATGCCGGAGGTGTCCAAGGACAACAGGCTTTTCGCCTTGGAAATGGAACAAGAGCACCTCCCCATGGCACCTCTCTATGGCCAGAGATGAGCCCCGCCTTCAGAAAGCCGGAGATGAAAGGGGAGGCCTTTACCTTTATTCTGTGTATTTGTCTGTCATTGTTATTCCACTGTATTAAAGGCATTGATTGTTTGCCTGTCTGTGTATGTTGTAATCGGCTCTGAGTCCCCTTGGGGAGATAGAGCGGAATATAAATAAATGTGTTGTATTATTATTATTATTATTAAAAATCAACTTTTCAGACTATCACATTGGCATGTCATGGGAGATCCAAAAGAACGATTTTTTATATTCCAATTGGACAGAAAATGGGAATTTAGCCCCATCTATACTGCCATATAATGCATTATGTGACCCTACATGGGCAAATAATGCTGTTTCAAACTGCATTATATCGCTGTGTGGGTGGTGCCTTTGGGGTATAATCTTAACAATCACAATGGTTATGAACCTTATTGAACACAATGGAGGATTACTTCAAAATGAATATGTATTGGATTTTATTGTGAAAGGCTGCTCCTTCGGAGTGGTATTGCCTTCATAAATACTTGTATAAACCTGCCTGGGCCCTGAGATCTTTAGGACAGGCCTTTTCCTCCATCCCACATCCATCACAAGCTCAGTTGGTGGGAACAAGAGAGCGGGTTGCCCCCCGACTCTGGAACTCCCTTCTTCCCAGAGAAGCCAAAATGGCCTTGCTGTCCTTCCAGCGTCAGGTTAAGAACTTTTCATTCAAGCAGGCTTTTAAAGGAAGAGGTTTTTAAGATCAGGGGTTTTTGTGAGACCATTAGTATTTAATCTTATTTTAATGTTTGTATATTTTTAGGTTTTAAATGATATCGCATTGGTTTTACTGAAAGCCGCTTTGAGTCTCTTTTATAGAGAAAGAAAATGGAGTATAAATAAACTATTGTTATCATCATCATCATTCCAAGACTCCTGAAGACTTCACACATTTTATGTCATTGGGTTAACTCCCAATGACAATTAACTCCTTCCCTTGACATTAGCACAAGGAATTGTATTTAAAGGCAAGACAAATATTATCAGTGAGAAATAACTGTGCACTTGTGAACAACTTTTAATTGTTTTTGTAACATCCCTTTTTTTTTGGAGCCTACCTAATGTATCTTGAACTAGGAGTCCATTAACTGCCAGGTAGGATTCCTTCTGAATGGAGATGCTCTCTCTACATTTATGGTATTTCTTTTGTCTGCTGCCACTCCATCAAGCAGCAGACAAAAGAAATACCATAAATGTAGAGAGAGCATCTCCATTCAGAAAAGGAAACTTTCTTACACTTACATTCCAGAGTGAGTCAAGTGCTATTCTTTGATCCCAGATAACTTTGTAGTAAGGTTTTTACAGGGTTTTGTTCTCTACAAACCACTTCTTCCTACTCCTCTACACTCCTCTTTCTCGGCTTCTTCTTTTATCTCCTAGAGGTTTGCCACCTAGGAAACTGGTTTTTACTACTTTTATTTTTTGGGAGTGTCAAATTGGTGTGGTACTGATCTGTGTGGCCAACAAATGTTCATTCATTATTGTATTCCAATTCTACTTCTGCACTTAATTTGCAGTGGTTTATGAAACACATGAACATTGCCACTTAAACCCATGTTTGTAAATGTTCACTAATACAAACACACTTTTTTTTAAAAAAAAAGGCTTTAAATCAGAACATAGCTTTAAAGCAACATTTTAAGATTATTTTGGGGATCTAAAATTCATCAGAAATTGATACAAAATCCTTACTCCCAACCACCCTTTGCTCGCCCCTCCCATCGAGAACAGAAGGACAACCACGAAGCCCTCCAACAACGAGGACATTCAGTAGCGGACAATTACGAACTTAAATAGCCCACAGGATAGAAGGACTCCCTCTTCCATCAGAGGCTCAGAGGCCTCACCACACACACACCCTCCCCTCCCCACGTTTACCCCACTGCAGCCTACCCCCGCCCCCCTCTCCCCCACCTCCTCCCACCCTCTTGTCCCCGGTTAACCCCCCCCCCTGGCCTCTCCTTCCTCTATCTTTCCTACTGTTCTTTACCTAAAATTGTTCTCCCACTTTGGCTGTTTATGAAAAAACCTGAATAAATATATTTTTTAAAAAAAGAAATTGATACAAAATCTACACTCTGTTCTGGGAAGAACAGATTAGCCACATCATATTAGAATTAACAGAAAATTGAGATGTTTAAGAAATCCAATTTCAGGCTGATGACTACGTCGGGCTGATCAGGAGCACATTCTTAAATTAATACATTCCACATATTGTGTCCAGGCCTGGGTAGCTATCATCAGCATGACAAAATTATTTAGACTTTCTCAAGCAAACAATTAATTCAGGAGGGCAGCAAAATATAGTTATTTTAAGTACTTCCAACTCTTCTAGCTTTTTGCTATGTATATAGCTTTGTTGAAGGCAGACAACATAAGCGCAACAATGTAATTTTACTGTTACTTGTGAAATATCAATAATTGTTCACAGGAAACATTTCCATAGAAAGGTAATCAATATATATTTAGCTGCACACATGGTTACACTTTGTTGGGTTGCAATCTAAGTCTAACCATCAGGTAGTAATAATCCAATTATACATTTTTAATGTATGCCTTTCCATGGCGGAAACCTAGAGCACACATACAGTATAGTTCAAATGGCTAGTTTCAAGTTTTACAGATCAGCAGGGAAAGCCAGAGCTTGGAAACAAAAGAGCCCATCTCTACCAGTTGTTTGTTTGTTTGTTTCCTTGCCCGTCGTCCCAAAACTATGCACCAAATTAAATTACCTCTTGGTTACAAGAATAAAAATTACTCTCAAATGTACAACTAGATGTGTGACCACTTACTTTACTACAACTGTGTAATAAGATTTTTTTTAAAAAGAAAGAAAGAAAGAAATTGTGTGCAGAAATTCATGATTTTTCTGCATTGGAATAACTGTACACTGGATTGCACCAAAATTGGTAGGTTACATACCTGTGACCATCTTTCTTCGAGTGAAGCTCTGTGAATCCACACTTATGAAGTTTGCGCGCCAGCGCGGGCTTCCCAACGGAAACTTTTCCAGTTTGAAACTTTTGGCGGTAGCTCCGCCCAGCCAACCCGGAGGGCATAAAAGGCGCCCAGCGCCCACGCCATTCCTTACGCCACATAGCAACAAGGAAAGGGTGGTTTGAGAAAGAGGGGATGGCCGGGCGGGGTCGTGTGGATTCACAGAGCTTCACTCGAAGAAAGATGGTCACAGGTATGTAACCTACCATTCTTCTTCGAGAGCTCTGTGAATGCACACTTATGAAGATTTACCGAGCTAAGGTAAAGGAGGTGGGAACAAACCAGCCAGATTGTAGAAAAAATGAACAGGTTTATTGCAACCAGCAACCTGAATAAATAACATGTTAAACACATAATATATGAGTGGGAGGCAGGCTCCCACTTGTAAACACAGTGCAACAAGCACCATTCATGTCAGGCACGCAGGCCTCAAACATAAGTGCAATCATAGCAGAAGTGCAACAAGCACCATTCATGTCAGGCACACAGGCCTCATAACAGTGAGTGCAACAAGCACAACCTGAGAACAAAGGGTGCACAACTGGTGCAACCTACCCGTAAATGGGTAAAGCGCTATAACCGGTAGACTGTGCCCCTACCTGGGGCACGGCATACTTAACATTGACAGTGCAATGAACAAGAGGGGTTTGATCGACGCAACTGTCGATCGACCAGTGCAAAAACAAGGGAGATCTGGGGCTGACTACTCTGCAGCACCTAGTGGGGTCTTTGGGTTAAGAATCGACCGACCAAAGGCCGCCTCCCTCCCAAACAGGGTGTCTACCCGGTAATGAGATATAAAGGTAGAGGGGTTGGCCCAGATGGCCGCCCTACAAATTTGGTCCAGGGATTCCCTTGAGGAACGCAGTTGACGTGGCCACTGCCCTAGTCGAGCGTCCCTTGACCTTAGATGGGCACGGTTGACGGGCTATCTGATAGCACAGTTCAACCAGGGATGCTACCCAATTAGAAAGTCTCTGTGCCGACACCGGCAAGCCCAGCTTGTCGGTGGCGTCACGACACAAACAGTCGGGTCGATCGGGCGGTAGTCCGCCGACCGGTTCTTGTAGGTCAGAAGGGCCCTTCTGACGCCGAGGCCGTTTGCCCTCGAGTCCGTGTCCCCGGTTCGGGCCAGTCCCAAGTCCGGGAGCACAATGTCCGTGTTCAGGTGAACGGGGACACCACCTTCGGCAGAAAGGTGGTGTCCGTCCGCAGGATGGCCCTATCTGCTAAAAACAGCAGGTAGGGTTCGTCGACACGGAGCGCCGCCAGCTCGGAAGGGCGACGCACCGAGCAATGGCGACTAAGAAGGCCACCTTCCAGGATAGGAGCCGCAGGTCGATGGATGACAGCGGCTCAAACGGTGGGGATGTCAGGCAGGACAGCACCAGGTCCAAGTTCCAACCCGGTGTGGGTGGATGCACCGGGGGACGAGTGTTGTTAACTCCCCTCAGGAACCTCTTGACCATCGGGTACTGGAACAGCGAGGGACCGCCCTCTGCTGGTTCTGCCAGGTGAGGGCCGCCAAATGGGTCTTCACCGAGGACATGGATAGACCCCTGTCGACCAGTTGTGCCAGGAACTCCAAGACCGATGGGACTACCAGCGGGAAGACGGTGGTAGATCGGGAAGCCTGGAACCTCTCGTAGCGGGCGATGCAAGCCGAGTACGCCTTCGACGTGGCCGGCTTGTGGGCTGCTGCCAGGATCGCTGCTACAGCTGGAGAGACCTCTGGTGCCGGCGAATCCTCCACGCAGTCAAGTGCAAGGACTGAAGGTCCGGGTGGAGGAGCATCCCGTTCTCCCGAGTCAGTAGATCTGGTCGGTGAGGGAGCGGCATGTAGTCCTGACCCGCTAGGTGTAGCAGGGTCGGGAACCAGACTTGTCTCGGCCAGTAGGGAGCGATGAGGATGCAATCGGTCCCTGAGAGCTGGATCCTCTCGACGATCCGGAGAAGGAGCGGAACGGCGGGCATAGATAGAAGACCCCCGTCGTCCAGTCGAGCAGAAGGGCCTCCCCGAGGCCTCCCCGGTGTGCATCCGGGGCAAGCCTTGCACCGAAAAACTGGCAGTTGGTTGTTTTCCGGCGATGCGAAGAGATCTGCGTCCGGGAACCCCACCGCTGAAATACACGGTGGAGCTCGTCCGGATGCAGCATCCATTCGTGGACGACCAGCTGGTTCTGCTGAGGCAATCCGCTTCCTCGTTCTCGACACCCGGGAGATGGACCGCCCTGGGAGTTACTTGATGGTGGACGCACCACTCCCACAGGTTCTGGGCTAGGGCCAGGAGTTTCCTCGAGCCCGTCCCGCCCTGCTTGTTCACGTAGTACATGGCCACGATGTTGTCTGTCCTGACCAGTACTACTTTCCCAGTGACGAGGGGGCGAAGGACCGGAGAGTCTTGGTGATGCCCAGAAGCTGCCGATAGGGGATGTGATGAAGCTTCTCCACCGCCGACCACTGCCCGTTGACAGACAGGGTGCCCGTGTGGCCTCCCCATGCCTGTAATGACTGGGCCGGTCGTCACTGTGATGGCTGGGTCTACGGTGTGGAAGGGTACTCCCCTGCACACGTTGCTCTTGGACGCCCACCACCGGAGGGAGTCCTTGACCGCCCTTGGCAGGGATAACCTTTTTGAGTGGTGCTCCCTGACCGGGTCGAAATGGTCGAGGAACCAGCGCTGCAGTGGTCTGAAGCGCAGTCTCGCCAATGGGGTCACAGCTACTGTCGAGGCCATGTGGCCTAAGGTCACTTGGATTTGTTTCGCCGTGATGGCGGGCCTGTTGCAGCTGTGTATCTCGCGTCGAAGAGCCTGGAATCTGACGTCTGGCAGATAGGCGAGCTGATCGACGGAGTTGAATATCGTGCCGATGAACTTGATGGTCATCGTTGGGACCAGCTGGGACTTTTCCTCGTTGAGGCGCAGACCCAATGAGGAGAGTAGTTGTAGGGTCGTAGAGACCTGTTGATGCAGGAGTTCGGAGACTGGGCCGCCAGCAGCCAGTCGTCCAGATATGGAAAATCCGGATTTTCTGCCTCCTCAAGTGCGCAGCCACGACCGACTTGCACTTTGAGAATGTTCGAGGTGCTGTCCCGAGGGGTAACGGGAGGAGGTTGAACTGCTACGCCCTTCCCGCCAGGTTGAAGATCAAGAAGCGATGAGCAGGTCGAATCGAGACGTGGAAATATGCGTCCCGAAGGTCGATCGACGCAAAGTGGTCGTTGGACCGAGAAGTGGGAGAATGGACGACACTGACACCATCCTGAATTTCCTCGGCGAAACGTACGCGTTTAAGTCTCTGAGGTCCAGGATGGGTCGCAGGGAACCGTCTGGCTTCGGCACGGTGAAATACCGTGAGAAGAATGCCCTTCTTTCCTTGCTCTTGGGGAGCTGTGAGATCGCTCCCTTTGAAGCAACGCGTCGACCTCCTCCAAGATCACCCTGGACGGCTGTGTCTCGACGATGAACCCCGTGGGTGGAAGTTCGTCGAATTCCAAGGCATAGCCGTTTCTCGACAATCCGGAGAACCCATGCATCTGAGGTGATGCGCCGCCAGGCATCGATGTAGCGGGCCAGGCGATCTCCGAATGGCGGGTGTGGTGGTGGAGGTCGAAGGATGGGAGGAGGCATGGTGGTAGCAGCGGTATTTTGCGACAAGGCGGTGTCGCCCAGCGCCTGGCCAAACGCGACGGTTGGATTGTCCATTGCCATTGCCATGGCGAGGTCGCGACTTGTTTCCCTGTCGGGTCTGTTGGACTGCTGTTGCTGCTGCCTCGGCTGCTGCTGTTGTTGCTGCTGAGGCGCCGAGTACCTCGGGGCTTGGCGGTACTGCTGTCTGGGCTGAAACTTGGCCCGTTGGTAGTACTTCGGCCTGGGTTGGGGTTGAGGCCGGTCCAATTTTGCCGTCAAGACTCTAAAGTCGTGAGTGGCCTTGAGTCTGTCGTCCGTGCCCGCAAAGAAAAGTCCCTGGGCATCGAACGGCAGATCCTCGATCGTCTTCCTCGAGTTCGTGGAAAGGCCAGAGGATTTCAGCCACGCGTGTCTTCGGATGGCGACACCGTGGGCAGCAGCTTCCCCGAAGTGTCCGCTGTGTGGCGGGCCATGAGGATCTGATGGTGTGCTAGCGACTCTGCCTCCTGGGAAATGGAGAGAAGCGCCGTCTGCTGCTCCCGAGAAAGATCCTGGAAAAAGGGTTGAGCCCTTTCCCAGAGGATCTGGTGATACGCTGCCATACAAGCGCCGTAGTTGGCCATCTTGGTCAACAGGAGCCCGGCCTTGTAGATCTTTCGACCCGTTGTGTCGAATCTCCTTCCTCTTGATCTGAGGGTGCCGCAGATTCTCGGCCCGAGGTTTGGGCGGAAGTGACGATCATCGAGTTCGGCACTGGATGATCGTGGAGCCAGCTCTTTTCCCTCTCGTCTATCTTATACCATGCCTCGATACGACTTGACGTAGGAGGGATGGTAGACGGAGTTGCCCATGATGCCTTAACCGCCTCCTCCAGCGGTTCTAGCATAGGAAGGTGCGGTTGGGCCGCGTCTTCGATCTGCACCCGTCTGAACACTGGGCAAGCGCTGACCTCGTGGGGACATAGGTTTGCATCCCCAGAGATCTCGCCATCCGGCCCATCTGCTCACCGAAGGCCTTCGCGTTGTCCGTCGGCGAAGAGGAGGGTTCGGCGTCACAGCCCGCATGGGAGGGCGTTCTGTCCATGTTGAGGGACAGGATGGATCCTGATCTTATCGATCGAGGGACCTCGCCATCCTCCATCTCGTCTCCCGACCAAGGTTGGACCGTGTCTGGGATCACCGGGCGGTTGTGATTGTGGAGGCGACCTGGACGTCGAAGGGATGTTTGGCATCTCTGACGACACAGGGGAGGTGTTCGCTTGGCCGGGGCCAGGGCGAGCCTCGTGGTCTGCCTGCCTTTGTCTGGCGGTTATGAAGAGTTGTCGAACCGAGGTCTGTCCCGGAGGAGCGAGGACGACGGTCTGGACAGAGTTCTCTGGCGACACACGATGCTCTACCCCTGTCTCCACAGCGAGAACAGGGGCAGGCGAAGAGTCGGGGCAGGAGACTGAAGACGATGACGTCAGCGTCCTGCGCCTTTTCGGTGAGGGAGGTCTCGAGGCAGCGGCCTCCAGAGACTTGCCCGGAGTCACAGGAACCAGGCCTCTGGTCTGGGCTCTACGGGCTTCTTCACTCGACCTCCGGAAAGCTATCTCCATAGCCCGATCGGAGGGAGTCCTCGAGATGGCCGACCTCTGGGAGAGGCCCGACGCCATTGAGCTTGTCGATGCTCTTCGAGGAGGAGGCAGCTGGACCGCTTCGGTGGTTACGGTGCAGGGCCTCTTCGACACCGAAGTCTTCAAGTCTTCGAGGAGACAGACTTGGTGGAATTCTTCCAGCGGACGCTTCCCAGCCGGGCGAGCGGTCGACGCAGCGGGACCGAAGCAGCCGCCTCGGATCCCAAGGAGGCAGATGGGACAGCCGTCGCCATCTGTGGAGGGCAGAGAGCACGCTCCGTGAGGTAGGCCTGAAGCCTGCGGGCTCTCGCTCTTCGAGTGGCGGTCGAGAAGGCCTGGCAGTGCCGGCAGGCAGGAACGACGTGTCCCTCCCCCGAGACACCGAAGGCACTTCGAGTGACCGTCACAGTCCGGGATCTTGCTACCGCAGGATAAACACCTTTTGAAACTGGTTGTGGACATGCTATGCTCACACAACCAGCCGTATTCGATGTTGCCCAAGTGGCGGAAAACAAAGGAATGGCGGGGGCGCTGGAGGCGCTTTATGCCCTCCGGGTTGGCTGGGCGGAGCTACCGCCAAAAAGTTTCAAACTGGAAAAGTTTCCGCTAGGAAGCCCCGCGCTGGCGCGCAAACTTCATAAGTGTGCATTCACAGAGCTCTCGAAGAAGAAACATTATTTTGGAAATATGAGAAGAAAACTCATTAACATGTTAATGATGTGTCAAATTTAAAATTCTTGCCCTGATTATTATGTGATTAAATCTTTATTCCTGACTTCTGCTTCTATCTATCAGAGTAGCAGTAAGGCATCAAGAAGATAAAAACAGAAAGATCAGCACACACCCTGGGTTGATGGTGAGGGATAATTCCTTTCCTTTAAAACAAATAAAATAATAATCTGGAATGTTTTCCCAATATCTAAAATGAATTGTTATATCATTATGGTGCTGGTATTGCTGGTCTATAATTCACAACAGCCTAGACCAACACAGAATTTGGTTAAAAGAATAATTTGCACCCATTTGAAGAAAAAAGTTCCAGATCAGTTACATTTTCTACTCCGATTTGCTCCCCATAATGTTATGAAAGTATAACAGAGCCTAAATACTTTAATACTGTTGTACTCTGTTGTTTTTATCTAATGTTGCTGTGATCCGCTCCGAGCCTGCAGGGAGGAGCGGAATATAAAACTGAATAAATAAATAAATAAAATAAATAAATCTATGAAGACCCACCACTTTTCTACATCCTACAACGCCTCCTAGAAGTATCCAGTCTCATGTGGAAATCGCCAGAAATATAGTATGGAAATAAAACCCTAGGATACTTTTTCTCTCTCCTTATAACACCATAATGCATGTTAGGCTTAGGGAGTGACTCACTACACATTTTTGTTAACTAATAATCCCAGGATTTAGTAGGACTTTGAACTCAGTTATTCCCCATTTAAGTTAACATTCTGTCCTAATCCTGGTTCTACATATAGTACTTGGTAAGCGGTTTGTTCCAGGATATACAGTGATTACCAAAATCAATGGCTACTCAAGTGCCATCACATGCAATATCATAGCAAAATCCATCAAATGGCACAATCAAGGTTTGCCTTTTGGAACTTGGCCCGGGGGGGGGGTTGTATTTCCGAGTTGTGGTTGGTTGAAACCATGGATGCGGAGGGGCAACAGTACTTTAGTACATGGATGAAGGATGTCTAGATATTTTGTCAGAGCACTGACAATAAGTCCTAGCCAATACATCCAATGGTAAGAGATTGCAGGCAGTCCCTGAGTTACAAACATCTGGCTTACAGACAATTCATAGTTACAAACAGGGGTGAGACAACAGGAAATGAGAGAAATTTACCTCTAGGAAGGGAAATTCACTCCTGAAAAAATTATCATGCGGAAAAGGCATCTCCACTGAAGCTTTCTCACCAATCTTTGTTTCCACAACAAGCCAAATTCCAATTCCCACATAAAGTGCAGATAAATCTTTTGAACAAGGACACAGACAGCAAAACACACCACAGTGGTGTTAACCCTTCCCTATACTATTTAAAGCATATATACTGTGTGTGTGTGTGTGTGTGTATATCTATATATACATCGTATTTTCAGACCATAAGACGCAGTTTTTTCCTCCCAAAGTAGGAAGAAAAATCAGCTGCGTCTTATGGAGCGAAGATGCAGGCAGGGAGGGGGGGGGAGGCGCTGGAGCAGAGGGGGGGCGATATACCACGCTTATATTCCCCCGGCGGGCTCCCGGCGGCTCGGCTGCGCCGCGCATGCCCAGACTCCCCGCTGCCGTGTTGCCGCAGCCAGCCGGGCGGCGCGGAGGAACGGGGCGGAAGAGGGGACTCACGGGGCGGGAGGGAGGGAGGGAAGGAGGAAGAGGCCGCAGCGCCTCCGCAGGGCTCCCTCCCTCCGGCGAGGCCTTCCTCTTCCTGTCACGAAGATGCGCCTCTGTCTTCAGGCCCTTTCGGGGGGGCGCTGCTGCTGCTACCGCTGCGTCTCCGGAGGCCCGAAGCCAGAGGCGCATCTTCGTGACGTCACTCCGTCGCGCCTCTGCCGAGGAGGAAGAGGAGGAAGGCCGCGAATATAGCGTGAGTATATCGCTGCCCCCTTCTGCTCCAGTGCCTCCCCACCCTCCATATTAGTGTCTCAAATAGTAGCCAGCCCCCATTTTTTTTGTTTCCCAAATTTCCTCCTCTAAAATCTAGGTGCGTCTTATCATCAGGTGCGCCTTATGGTGCGAAAAATACGGTATATATAATTTTCCACATTTGTTGGACTGCAATCCCATACAGACAAGTTATGAACAATATAGATTCTGTAGGTTTATCCTTAAGTTGATTTTCTAAGTTGGAATGGGTACATTTTCAAATTGTTCATAACTTGGGGACTGCCTTTTACGGGATTGCATTCCAAAAAATGTGGAAAACATATCACCACTCTCTATTTTTAATAATCTACTGAAGTGTACAAATGACAAACATAGACATTATTTAAGTCCGCTCTTTCAGTGCTTTTAAGGGAACTGGGGAATAGGCTGTGAAAATGACACAAATGCAAACTTAATTTTAAAAACTTTTGCAGAAATTAAGGTGCACTACATATACGTACTCTGTCTACCACATATGGAAAGTTTGATCTCACTGCTGAAATACTGTGTAAGTTTTTACCATTTTGGTGATTGTTTGATCCATGTGAATCTATTAAAGCACTGATGAGCACATGCTAGAATACAGACAGATATGTCACGAAGAGTGTGGTTGTCACTGTTGTATGCCTTCAAGACATTTCTAAATATCCACAATTAGGGTAAATTGAAACTTTTTTTGGTTTGGTTCAGCCTTGATTTCTCTTACCCCTATTGTAATGGATCATTTATTTAAAGGCAATAGAAGTTGAGGATTTAGGAACAACAAGAACATAAAATATTTCTTTAAAAAGTAAGATTTCACTGTGTTTCTTTAAAATATCAGTTCCTATTCTAATACATTTGATAAAAATAATTTCCAGAATTCTCTCATACCAGAATCAAGTGAAGTGAAATGCATCAACTGAAATGAAAAGCCCTCTCACGGTTGCTGGAAATTGATTTCTAATCATCTCACATTTTGACCTATCAATGTCCTGATACCTTCATTAAATAGTTAAATTAAATGCAGAGTACTGGCCAGCTCAAATGTCATCTGACTAAGTGGGGTTTCTCCATTATTGGCAAAATAAAGACGAAAAGGCAAAGGACTACGTCATCCAGGTTTCTGTCCCTGTGTTGGATAACCAAATACAAAATTCGTCTTTCAGGCTTTCACAACATTTTCTTACAATAATTGGAGGGACTAGAACTTAGAGGAGAATTCAAGGATTCACAGATCTGAAATTTAGAATTATCACAATGATTTGTAAAATATCAATGATCAAATGCGAGTGCACTACATTCAAATTTCCAAAATATATCTAACCTTAACAATACCAACAGTAAGGAAACCTCAGCAATCAAATATCCCATCTCCTCTGTGTTTTAAAAAAACGTATTCACCCAAGTTCATCTCAACTAAGAAAACATGCAGAGATCCAAATAAGCCACAGGCAAATCCTTTGCAAAGGATTTGAAGGAGGGTGTGTTCAAATTCTATCACATCTAATTGGCATTCCGAATCAGCTTAATTATTTGATGAGTTGTAGAGATTTTATCATTGCCTCAGTCTGCTGAAAGGCAATTTATCTGGCCAGGTCACAGTTTATCAGTGAGATTTTAATCAATAGTCAGGATTTAGGAGCCAGAACTTTTTTCATGCAAACACTGTTTAGACCAGAGCTTAAAAAGTTACTTTCTGGGAGTAGAAAGCTTCAATTTGCAGTTTAGTGTCTGAATCAAACCTAGATCATCAAACAATCCTAAATCATTCAGACTTGAAATCAGACCTTGATTTTATTCAAGTGCCATGCTTTGAAACACTAATGAATAAGTTTCCTGAAATGACAAAACAAATATTCTTTCATTAACTATTTTTCAATGTTTGAATAAGTGTTTATTTGAAAAGCAAATCTGATTGTCTTCAGTAGTGTCCATTCCTTTATGCAGAGCGTAGTGGTATATTTCATCACAGGCTACACTTAATCTGATTTTGGTTTTTAAACTGGCATGTTTTTAACAACTGTTTATTTAATGTTCTTTTTAATGAATTTGTTGGATGATTTTATGATTGTGGTGCCCCAAATGGTGCTTACAGAGGGTGTCTTTAAGTCCCCTTCAGGGGTGTGAAGGGCAGGGTACAAGTGTATGAATGAATGAATGAATTGACTGATTTCATTTGTATGCCATCTTCCTCCAGGGTGGGACGGGGTGGCTTCTGAGATAGTTAATCAAAAATGTTTATAATAACATTTCAAAACAATTAAAATTACATAAAACAATAAAACAATTGGTCTGAAGGCAAAAATAACTTTCGGTCATAACTTACTGGTTGGGGGGGTGTCAGAAAATGAAAATACATGCAGTCTCCGAATTACAGTTGATCCAACTTGAAATGAAACAGGTCAGAACTGGGGTGAGACAACAGGAAGTGAAAAAAATCTAGCCTTAGGAAGAGAAATCACTCCTGAAAGAATATCATGGGGAAAAGATGCTCTTTTGTGAGGTCTGACACCCTGAGGATGCCTGCCATAGATACATACAGACAAAACTTCAGGAGGGAATGTTTCTAGAACATGGCCATATAGCACAAATAACTCCACAACAACCCAGTGATTCCAGCCATGAAAGCTTTTGACAATACATTTTTTCACCAATCCTTGTTTCCACAAGCCAAATTTTTTAAAATCCAATGATCCGGGGGAAAAAAGTGAGGTGAAATTTTCTGAAAGGGGGGACAGACAGCAAAACAAGCATCCAAAGGGGGTTAAACCTTCCTATGCTATCCCAAAACTAGGGGGAGGAGGAAGAAGAAGAGAAAAACTTAAAAAGTCCTGTTTTTTCCAAAAAAAATTGCCCTTTTTTATTTGGGAAACCAAAAATTACCCTTTTATCCCTTTAGGGGTTTTAGGGGAAGGGGAATAATTCCAAAAAAGGAAAAAACAGTTCTATTTTTTTTA
>JARBWK010000003.1:161966153-161996370 GCA_030556195.1 Anolis apletophallus | reverse complement strand
CGATCGAGGACCTCGCCATCCTCCCATCTCGTCTCCCGACCAAGGTTGGACCGTGTCTGGGATCACCGGCGGTTGTGATTGTGGAAGCGACCTGGACGTCGAAGGGATGTTTTGGCATCTCTGGCGACACAGGGAGGTGTTCGCTTGGCCGGGGGCCAGAGGCGGGAGCCTCGTGGTCTGCCTGCCTTTGTCTGGCGAAGTTATGAGTTGTCGAACCGAGGTCTGTCCCGGAGGAGCGGGACGGCGGTCTGGACAGAGTTCTCTGGCGACACACGATGCTCTACCCTGTCTCCACAGCGAGAACAGGGGCAGGCGAAGAGATCGAGGGCAGGAGACTGAGGCGATGGCGTCAGCGTACTGCGCCTTTCGGTGAGGAGGTCTCAGGCAGCGGCCTCCAGAGACTTGCCCGGAGTCACAGGAACCAGGCCTCTGGTCTGGGCTCTACGGGCTTCTTCACTCGACCTCGAGGAAGCTATCTCCATAGCCCGATCGGAGGGGAGTCCTCGAAGATGGCCGGCCTCTGGAGAGGCCCGGCGCCATTGAGCTTGTCGATGCTCTTGAGGAGGAGGCAGCTGGACCGTTTCGTGTGGATTTACGGTGCAGGGCCTCTCGCCCGACCTGAAGTCTTCGAAGTCTCGAGGGAGACAGACTTGGTGGAATTCTTCTCCTTGTGCGGGCAGCTTCCCAGCCCGGGCGGCGGTCAGCCTTGGCGGGGGACCCCGAAGCAGCGCCTCGGATCCCAAGGAGGCAGATGGGACAGCCGTCGCCATCTGTGGAGGGCAGAAGCACGCTCCGTGGTAGGCCTGAAGCCTGCGGGCTCTCGCTCTTCAGTGTGGCGGTCGAGAAGGCCTGGCAGTGCCGGCGGGCAAGACGACGTGTCCCTCCCCGGGACACGAAGGCACTTCAGTGACCGTCTGATCCCGGGATCTTGCTACCGCAGGGGACAAGCACCTTTTGAAACTGGTTGTGGACATGCTATGCTCACACAACCCGCCGTATTTCCGCTGTTGCCCAAGTGGCTGAAATCAAAGGAGTGGCGTGGGCGCGCTGGAGCGCCTTTTATGACCTCCGGGTTGGCTGGGCGGAGCTACCGCAAAAAAGTTTCAAACTGGAAAAGTTTCCGTTGGGAAGCCCGCGCTGGCGCGCAAACTTCATAAGTGTGCATTCACAGAGCTCTCGAAGAAGAAACATTATTATAATCACAGCAGAATTTTTTTCCTGTTCACAACTCTGTGAAACAAAAACATGTCATTCATTTAAGGGCAGACAGACCTCCTCAGATTGAGCCCAGTGGGCAGTGTGTACTTAACTGAAGGTGTTAGTTATGTCCTGTATCTTAAAATCATACACAAATATCACCAGTTCTTTTCTCCATGAGACACACAGCTCAGAGGACCGGTGTGTTTGTAAAGCCACATCTTTGTATTAATACTGCAACCTTTTATACAGAGCAGTTGGAAATATGAGAAGAAAACTCATTAACATGTTAATGATGTGTCAAATTTAAAATTCTTGCCCTGATTATTATGTGATTAAATCTTTATTCCTGACTTCTGCTTCTATCTATCAGAATAGCAGTAAGGCATCAAGAAGATAAAAACAGAGAGATCAGCACGCACACTCCTGGGTTGATGGTGAGGGATAATTCCTTTCCTTTAAAACAAATAAAATAATAATCTGGAATGTTTTCCCAATATCTAAAATGAATTGTTATATCATTATGGTGCTGGTATTGCTGGTGTATAATTCACAACAGCCTAGACCAACACAGAATTTGGTTAAAAGAATAATTTGCACCCATTTGAAGAAAAAAGTTCCAGATCAGTTACATTTTCTACTCCGATTTGCTCCCCATAATGTTATGAAAGTATAAAAGAGCCTAAATACTTTAATACTGTTGTACTCTGTTGTTTTATCTAATGTTGCTGTGATCCGCCTCCGAGCCTGCAGGGAGGAGCGGATTATAAAACTGAATAAATAAATAAATAAAATAAATCTATGAAGACCCACTACTTGTCTACATCCTACAACGCCTCCTAGAAGTATCCAGTCTCATGTGGAAATCGCCAGACAGATAGTATGGAAATAAAACCCTAGGATACTTTTTCTCTCTCCTTATAACACCATAATGCATGTTAGGCTTAGGGAGTGACTCACTACACATTTTTGTTAACTAATAATCCCAGGATTTAGTAGGACTTTGAACTCAGTTATTCCCCATTTAAGTTAACATTCTGTCCTAATCCTGGTTCTACATATAGTACTTGGTAAGCGGTTTGTTCCAGGATATACAGTGAATACCAAAATCAATGGCTACTCAAGTGCCATCACATGCAATGTCATAGCAAAATACATAAAATGGCAAAATCAAGGTTTGCCTTTTGGAACTTGGCCCGGGGGGGGGGTTGTATTTCCGAGTTGTGGTTGGTTGAAACCATGGATGCGGAGGGCAACAGTACTTTAGTACATGGATGAAGGATGTCTAGATATTTTGTCAGAGCACTGACAATAAGTCCTAGCCAACACATCCAATGGTAAGAGATTACAGGCAGTCCCTGAGTTACAAACATCTGGCTTACAGACAATTCATAGTTACAAACAGGGGTGAGACAACAGGAAATGAGAGAAATTTACCTCTAGGAAGGGAAATTCACTCCTGAAAAAAATTATCATGCGGAAAAGGCATCTCCACTGAAGCTTTCTCACCAATCTTTGTTTCCACAACAAGCCAAATTCCAATTCCCACATAAAGTGCAGATAAATCTTTTGAACAAGGACACAGACAGCAAAACACACCACAGTGGTGTTAACCCTTCCCTATACTATTTAAAGCATATATACTGTGTGTGTGTGTGTGTGTGTATATATATATATATACACCGTATTTTTCGCACCATAAGACGCAGTTTTTTTCCTCCCAAAGTAGGAAGAAAAAATCAGCTGCGTCTTATGGAGCCGAAGATGCAGGGGAGGGGGAGGCGCTGGAGCAGAGGGGGGCGGCGATATACTCACGCTATGTTCCCCGGCGGCTCCCGGGCGGCTCCCGGCTGCGCCTCGCAAGATGCCCAGACTCCGCTGCCGTGTTGCCGCAGCCAGCCGGCGGCGCGGAGGAACGGGGCGGAAGGGACTCACGGGGCGGGAGGGAGGGAGGGAGGAAGAGGCCGCTGGCGCTCCGCAGGGCTCCCTCCTCCGGCGAGGCCTTCCCCTCTTCCTGTCACGAAGATGCGCCTCTGTCTTCAGGCTTTCGGGCGCTGCTGCTGCTACCGCTGCGTCTCCGGAAAGGCCCGGCCAGAGGCGCATCTTCGTGACGTCACTCCGTCGCGCCTCTGCCGAGGAGGAAGAGGAGGAAGGCCGCGAATATAGCGTGAGTATATCGCCGCCCCCCCTCTGCTCCAGTGCCTCCCCGCCCTCCATATTAGTGTCTCAAATAGTAGCCAGCCCCCATTTTTTTTGTTTCCCAAATTTCCTCCTCTAAAATCTAGGTGCGTCTTATCATCAGGTGCGCCTTATGGTGCGAAAAATACGGTATATATAATTTTCCACATTTGTTGGACTGCAATCCCATACAGACAAGTTATGAACAATATAGATTCTGTAGGTTTATCCTTAAGTTGATTTTCTAAGTTGGAATGGGTACATTTTCAAATTGTTCATAACTTGGGGACTGCCTTTACGGGATTGCAGTCCAACAAATCTGGAAGAACATATCACCACTCTCTATTTTTAATAATCTACTGAAGTGTACAAATGACAAACGTAGACATTATTTAAGTCCGTTCTTTCAGTGCTTTTAAGGGAACTGGAGAATAGGCTGTGAAAATGACACAAAATGCAAAACTTAATTTTAAAAACTTTTGCAAAAATTAAGGTGCACTACATAATACGTACTCTGCTGTCTACCACATATGGAAAGTTTGATCTCACTGCTGAAATACTGTGTAAGTTTTTACCATTTTGGTGATTGTTTGATCCATGTGAATCTATTAAAGCACTGATGAGCACATGCTAGAATACAGACAGATATGTCATGAAGAGTGTGGTTGTCACTGTTGTATGCCTTCAAGACATTTCTAAATATCCAAAATTAGGGTAAATTGAAACTTTTTTTGGTTTGGTTCAGCCTTGATTTCTCTTACCCCTATTGTAATGGATCATTTACTTTGCATATTTAAAGACAATAGAAGTTGAGGATTTAGGAACAACAAGAACATAAAATATTTCTTTAAAAAGTAAGATTTCACTGTGTATCTTTAAAATATCAGTTCCTATTCTAATACATTTGATAAAAATAATTTCCAGAATTCTCTCATACTAGAATCAAGTGAAGTGAAATGCATCAACTGAAATGAAAAGCCCTCTCGCGGTTGCTGGAAATTGATTTCTAATCATCTCACATTTTGACCTATCAATGTCCTGATACCTTCATTAAATAGTTAAATTAAATGCAGAGTACTGGCCAGCTCAAATATCATCTGACTAAGTGGGGTTTCTCCATTATTGGCAAAATAAAGACGAAAAGGCAAAGGACTACGTCATCCAGGTTTCTGTCCCTGTGTTGGATAACCAAATACAAAATTCGTCTTTCAGGCTTTCACAACATTTTCTTACAATAATTGGAGGGAACTAGAACTTAGAGGAGAATTCAAGGATTCACAGATCTGAAATTTAGAATTATCACAATGATTTGTAAAATATCAATGATCAAATGCGAGTGCACTACATTCAAATTTCCAAAATATATCTAACCTTAACAATACCAACAGTAAGGAAACCTCAGCAATCAAATATCCCATCTCCTCTGTGTTTTAAAAAAACGTATTCACCCAAGTTCATCTCAACTAAGAAAACATGCAGAGATCCAAATAAGCCACAGGCAAATCCTTTGCAAGAATTTGAAGGAGGGTGTGTTCAAATGCTATCACATCTAATTGGCATTCCGAATCAGCTTAATTATTTGATGAGTTGTAGAGATTTTATCATTGCCTCAGTCTGCTGAAAGGCAATTTATCTGGCCAGGTCACAGTTTATCAGTGAGATTTTAATCAATAGTCAGGATTTAGGAGCCAGAACTTTTTTCATGCAAACACTGTTTAGACCAGAGCTTAAAAAGTTACTTTCTGGGAGTAGAAAGCTTCCAATTTGCAGTTTAGTGTCTGAATCAAACCTAGATCATCAAACAATCCTAAATCATTCAGACTTGAAATCAGACCTTGATTTTATTCAAGTGCCATGCTTTTGAAACACTAATGAATAAGTTTCCTGAAATGACAAAACAAATATTCTTTCATTAACTATTTTTCAATGTTTGAATAAGTGTTTATTTGAAAGCAAATCTGATTGTCTTCAGTAGTGTCCATTCCTTTATGCAGAGCGTAGTGGTATATTTCATCACAGGCTACACTTAATCTGATTTTGGTTTTAACTGGCATGTTTTTAACAACTGTTTATTTAATGTTCTTTTAATGAATTTGTTGGATGATTTTATGATTGTGGTGCCCCCAAATGGTGCTTGCTATGAGGGTGCCCTAAGTCCCCCCTCAGGGGTGTGAAGGGCAGGGTACAAGTGTATGAATGAATGAATGAATTGACTGATTTCATTTGTATGCCATCTTCCTCCAGGGTGGGACCGAAGGTGGCTTCTGAGATAGTTAATCAAAAATGTTTATAATACCATTTCAAAACAATTAAAATTACCACATAAAACAATAAAACAATTGGTCTGAAGGCAAAAATAACTTTCGGTCATAACTTACTGGTTGGGGGGGGGGGGGTGTCAGAAAATGAAAATACATGCAGTCTCCGAATTACAAACATCCAACTTGGAAATGAAATATAGTCATGAACGGGGGTAAGACAACAGGAAGTGAAAAAAATCTAGCCTTAGGAAGAGAAACTCACTCCTGAAAGAATTATCATGGGGAAAAGATGCTCTTTTGTGAGGTCTGACAACTTCCGAGGATGCCTGCCATAGATACAGACAAAACTTCAGGAGGGAATGTTTCTAGAACATGGCCATATAGCACAAATAACCTACAACAACCCAGTGATTCCAGCCATGAAAGCTTTTGACAATACATTTTTTCACCAATCCTTGTTTCCACAAGCCAAATTTTTCAAAATCCAATGATCACAGGGAAAGAAAGTGAGGTGAAATTTTATGAACAGGGGCACAGACAGCAAAACAAGCATCACACGGGTGTTAAACCTTCCCTATGCTATCCAAAGCTAGAGGGGGGGGGAGAGGGAGGGAAGAAGAAAGAGAGAGATACACTTAAAATGTACCTGTTCCGACTTATGTACAAATTCAACATAAGAACAAGCTTACAGAACCTATCTTGTTCATAACTTGGGAACCAAAAGGCTTGATCGCTGTTGTCATCCCTTCAGAAGGGGGCTTTCTAGGGCTGTTTTACTTTTAGGGAACTGCATATTACACAAACAGAGGATAAAGTTAAACATGTTGCTGATTTATTGCTTGAACAGTATAGGATATGGTTACATTTGGAACTTATTCATTGACAACCGTTCATTGTCACTTTCACCTTTAAACAGCAACTGAAAGTCTTCTATCTTGTTCGTAACCTAGGGACTGCCTGCACTAAAATAAACACTCTAGTGACCTTCTTAAGTACATAGTTAATATCTCTAAAGCAGGAGGACTTCCATTCAAATTTCATTATAAAAGTATCTGTATTAGGCAAGCCAAAATTACTATATAATCTATCAGTTATTCAGAAGAGAATAATTCCACATAGGAAAAACACAGTCCTATAATATATAGGATTATTTCATAGATTATAGATCATATAAATGAATCACTCTGAGCAATGAGAAACTGAGAAACAAACATGACAACTTGTGTGCCAGCTGCGTCTGTACCTTGGAAAGTCTGACTTGGACACGGTGGTCCACACTCTGGTTACATCCCGTATAGACTACTGCAATGTGCTCTAAGCGAGGCTGCCTTTGAAGACTGTTCAGAAGCTCCAACTGGTCCAGCAAGTGGCAGCCAGATTGCTCACTGGAGCAGTGCTCAGGGAGCATACAACTCCCCTGTTGCATCAGCTGCACTGGCTGCCAGTCTGCTACTGAGCACAATTCAAAGTGCTGGCTTTAGCCTAAACGGTTCTGGCCCAGGCTACCTGTCAGAACCTATCTTCCCCTACGAACCAGCTCGGAGACTAAGATCAATTGGGGAGGCCCTGTTCTTGGTCCCGCCTGCCTCACAAGTACGGCTGGCGGGGGTGAAAGACAGGACCTTCTCACTTGTGGCCCCTCCTTCTTACTTGTGGAACTCCCTCCCTAGCAATATCAGATCACTCCTCTCCCTACTAGCCTTCAGAAAGAGAGTCAAAACCTGACTCTGGGAGCAGGCTTTTGAAAATTAGGGCAATGCAGTATTCCAAATGTAGAACTATGTGCAATTTGACCTTGAAATGGCGTTAGATCTTGAACGTATTTTTAACTTTGAATGTATTTAATCATGTCTAATATGTTGTAATTTTAAATTATTTTAGGTGAATTTGTTGTTTTGAGGCAATGTGTATGTGCCATTGTAAGCCGCCTTGAGTCCCTCTGCTGCGGTTTAGAAAGGAGGGGTATAAATATGGCAAATAAATAAATAAATGACCATGCAAACCAATGAATAGCCAAAAATCACTACCACCACAACGGCACATTGATATGAAGTAAATCCCAAACAACACAACAAAAAACATAAATAATTCCATTCATTTATATTTTTGGCAAAATTGTTTTTTAAAAGTATTAAAAATTATACAAATGAAAAAACCGAAACAAGATAAGGTTACAATATTTCAAATGACTTCATATGACCCCAAAAGTTCATTTTCAATTAAATTCATTCCAGCCATCATATGCTTGATATGATCATACATAATCAAGAGTTTAAAGAGAAACGTGCTGAAGATGACAGAGGAAATAACAGGAGGAGGAGGAAATCACACATTTTAATTATTTATACTGCTGGAAGCAAGATGTGCTCTACTGAGCATTATTATACAGGAGAAAATACTTTCTGAGAATCAAAGAAATGTAAGGTTCATCTCAAAACTTCCCATATAAAATAACAGATATTGTGGTGTGTTCTGTAAATTGTTTATATCATAAACAATGAAAGATGAAGGAATGGAAATAAAAGCCATTTTGGATATGATCCAAATTGGCATCTGCAGAACCAATTACATTTGATGCATGTTTTTCTCTCAGAAAATGGACCCCTGAAACAAGGTTATAAATTTCTATGAATTAAAAAACTACTTTGGAAATATAATTTTTACAGCAATCACTGAGGAAACTTTTACTCATGTGCACTTGTGTTTCCCCTGGGGAAAAAAACCCTTCTTGTCAAATCCCCAAATGGTATTTTTTTAACTTGAGAGAGATTCACGAACCATTCTGAGGTTCAGTTGGAGGTAAACTTCTGGAAAATAAATAGAACAGATCTATGGAGAATATGCTCTTGAAAATTATACACACACACTCACATACACCTTCCGCAAAGGAACAAGTTGTTTTCTTTCAAGCCACACTAAAGAGTGTTGTTGAAAGAGTGGCTCTAGTTTTCTGCATCTTTACTTTCTTTTTAACCCACTCTCAAGTATGCTAAAGTACCTTGGAAACAGAAAGCATTTTGTTATTCTATTTCCATTTAATTTCATATACTGAAGGAACATTGGTGTTTGTGCATTTATGTGGATGCATACATGCCTCTACTTACATATTTACATGTAGACAAAGAAAATTGGAGGAAACTGTGTACACTTGCAGGTCAAAGGGCTAGGCGTTTCACATCTTTCTACTAGATGGGAACATGGAATCCTAGAGTTGGGAGAGATCCTAAGAGTCATTGAGTCCAACCCCCTGTCATGCAGAAAAACACAACCAAAGCACCCCTGACAGATGGCCATCCAAGCCTCCGCTTAAAAACCACCAGAGAAGAAATTTCACCACACTTTGAGGTAGTGAGTTCCACTGTTGAACAGCTCTTACAGTCAGGAAGATCTTCCAAATTTTAGGTGGAATCTTTTTCGCTGTAATTTGAATCCATTGCTCCATGTCTTAGTCCAGTGTTTCCCAACCAGTGTGCCGTGGCACACTAGTGTGCCGTGAGTGATCATCAGGTGTGCCGTGGGAAATTGGAACCTCCAATATCCTTTCTTCCCCCTCCTGCCGAACACTTTTTCTTCTCCACTTGGGCTCCCTTCTTCCCAGCCTCGATCTGCTCGCTTTGCTCTGGGGCAAGTCTGTGCAGTAGCGCCCACACGGGTCACGTCTTCCTCCCCCCCCCCTCCTGAACACGCTCATGCTATTTTCCCCAAACTCCATCTGTGTTCACATTTGGTCATATTGAGTATTCATACCAAGTTTGGTCCTGATCCAACATTGTTTGAGTCCACAGTGCTCTCTGGATATAGGTGAGCTACAACTCCAAAACCCAAGGTCAATGCCCACCAAACTCTTATAGCATTTTCTCTTGGTTATGGGAGTTCTGTGTGGGAAGTTTGTGTCTTTCTGCCATTCCTGCCAGGATATCTATGTTGTGTTCATCGAAACAGGCCCAGGTTTCACACTGAGTGTATAAATACATTTAAAACATATTAACTATATGTATTACTGTGTTAAAGTGTCATTTTGGTTGGTGGTGTTCCCCAGGATTTTGTAAATGTAAAAAATGTGCCGCGGCTCAAAAAAGGTTGAAAAACACTGTCTTAGTCTCCAGAACAGCGAAAAATAAACTTGCCTCTCCTCTTTGTGACATGCTTCCAAGTATTTAAACATGGCTGCCATGTCCCCTCTTGGCCTTCTTTTTCTCCATGCTAGACATACCCATCTCCCTCAGCTTTTCATCATAGAGCTTGGTTCCCAAACCTTAAATCATTTTGCTTGCTCTTCACTGGACATGTTTGAGCTTGTCAATGTCTTTCTTGAATTAGCATCCATTATTCAAAGAAAACCATCCCTTCTCCATTCAACCTACCATCTAAAAGGTTGAAAGGACTTAAAAAATATGAACCAGTTCTTTATTTGAAAGAAAAGCCATGGTTCCATCACATTTAGCAGCAGCACTGGCATAAGCAAGCTATATTTTGAGCAGTCAAAGACTGGTTCAAATGAGCTCAGGTTGAAACTTTCTGGAAATATCAATTGGCTTCTTTGGACTTATAGTTTAAATCCTAGGTAGTGATCTGTGGTCCGCCAAATGTTTTTGGCCTGACTACCCCAGCCAGCATAACCAGTGCTGACAGATTATAGAAGTTACATTCCACAATCATTTGGAGAGTTATAGTTGACCACCATGAGTTTAAAAGAGAAAAGAGCCATAACAGTACCATTTCCTTAGCTCACCAGAACATGGGATGGTTTTATACTAATGAAACAAATAAGCCCAGAGCAAATAAAATCTTACTAAATAGGGTTTTATCCTCTGATTCCCTTTACTCCCTGATTCCCTTTACTTCCACCTGTAAAAGATTGATTTTCTTACCTTTTTCAATCACATTCCAGAGGCCTATTCTAGTATGGAAGTCTTGATAACTTCCTAGACAAAGCATTCTGTAGCCAAAAATCCCTTTGACTCAAGTAAAAAAATATATACAAAGGATTTTCTACTGCATACCTCAACCGATGATTACAGATATAAGAAATCTCCTAAACACATTTCCAGGACAGTTCTGTTTCCTAAACTGATTAAATCCACCTTAATCTTTCATGTAAATAAAGACTTAGTGCTTTCAAAACATTACATTTGCTGTGGATTACATTCTTACACAATCTGCTCAGAGAACAAGAGCCCAACGCTGCCAAAAGTTCCTTGTTTTGCTTCCTATCATTGACGGCAACTTATAAATTATATGGATTAAAATTTGTGAAATCGCATGTAAATATTGTTATATCATGCAAGAGCTCTGAATTCGTAGGACACTTGGAGTGTCAAGCAGTAGGCGTCATCACAGGGGACTCTGAGACAATGAGCCAAAGGCGATAAAGCATGCTAGATCATCAATGTATACAAAGCTAGGGAAAAATGCCACTCAAGTATGGCAAAACTAGGGCTGACAGCACGCTCAATATAGTATGCATCAGAGGGGTCTGCCAGAATTGCCCATAAAATAACTAGTTTTATATGTCATACAAATTAGATGGCTGCTCATCAAAACAGACAAAACAATGCATGGCACATATCACAGAAAATGCCAGCCTGCTATCACAACAACAGCTGACAAATGGATGTGCTTACCAAAGTTGGACTCCTGTTGCTCCACTTCTTCCTTCACTCTCCTGTAACCTTCTTTCATTCTCTCTAATTTGTGTACATTTTTGGCACTCAAGGTCAACCATTCTTTGAGAAGTTCCTCCAGCCGTTCTCTTTCAGCTGTTAATGATTTAATCTCTTCTGTAAGGTCTTTAGCAATACAGAAATTACCTCCTGTGGAATCCACAAAAAGAGATTGCTACAATTAAATAACTTAGCACTAGGAGATATAACACGAGCATTGGAAATGAAGAAAAGTTACTTACTAGATGTAGTCCCATATAATCAAATCTTTGTAACACAGTTTACATTATAAATTGAGCCTTATCTAAAATTCCAAGATCTGAACTACTCCAAAATCCAAATTGTCCACATGGGTGGCTGCCTGAGACAGTGACACTTTTGCTTTCTGAGGGTTCACATTTTTTCATGCACAACATTATTCAAAATATTGTGTATAAATTAGGATATATAGCTTGAATGCCTTGCCGGCCGAAGTTCGCAGGATTAATGGGCTGCCTGCCTTTCGGAAGGCTTGTAAGACAGTTCTCCTTCAGCAGGCATTTAACTATTGTGTTAACAGAAATATTGTTTTAATGTTCTGGTGTTTTTATTGTTTTAGTGTTATTTTATTGATGTTATGCTTGTATGTTGTGAACCACCCTGAGCCTGTTGGAAAGGGTGGTATATAAACTGATATATATATATATATATGTATGGTGTCTATGAAACATTTTTTTCAAGTTTGTCTGAACATTTCCATACACACATCAAAAAACTGTAAAATAGATTGTTTTCCTCTAGGCTTCAAAAAGTCAACATATTCAAATCACAAGTCTAGTTGAAGTCATAATATGTCTGATCCTTGCTATAGACATCTCTCTATCCCAATCTTTTTTTTTAAAAAAATCTTATTTGCCAGAAGGTAGGTAGTGGCACGGTTTGGCAGCAGAAGACAACCACTTCTAGGCTTTATCCTTCACCATTAACTTGAAATGACATCCCCAGACATTTCTGGCAAAGGGCGCCCATTTTCTAGAGGTCAGGTTGGCATTATATCCTCAATGCTCTTAAAATATCAAGATGGCCGCGTCGAGCGGACGTGTAAACGCCGAGCTCCGCCAGGCCTCTGGTAACTTTCTCCATGTCGCGGCCAGCACAGCACCCCCACTGCTGAGGGGGGTAGCTCTTTGCTTGGGTGACAACTCACCGGACTTGCCTGCCCGGCCTGTCTTGCCTGGCTCGGGGGCGCTGCTCGAGGCCCGAGACGCTCCTTCCCCCTCTCGAGGCCCTGCAGGCCGACGCCGAGCTAAATCTTGGAGGCTGCTCGGGCGCCGGCCTCCGTCCTCCGGGCCCTTGCTGGACTAAGGGACGCTGCTGTGAGGCCCCCCGGCTGGGGGACTGCAGCGACCGCGGCGACCACGGCGACCTCCCAGGGGTGCCTGACTTGGTCCCCCGTACCTTGGCCGGGCCTGGACCTGGAGGAGGTCGGGCCTTCCACCCCCTCCAACCCCACCCAGGGAGACGCTGGTGATCAACCCGGGAACATCAGGGTTGCACCGCAGGACCTTGCTGGCCTCACTCACCATCTCGGCCAGCTGATCGAGTGCCTGGCCTTCTGGCTGGGTGAGCTGGACAGGCTAGGCCCGGCGCTGGCGGCCTTGTGCGCGCGGCCGCCCCTCGTTGCCGGGCTCCTGCCCTGGGCCTGGAAGGAGTGCGGCTGGTGGAGCACGGGGCCGCCTGCCGTTCGGCCTCCCCGCACCCGAGTTCGGAGGGAGAAGGCCGAGTGGAGTGGCTAGCCCCGACCCCCACAGACGAATCGCTGAGGGAGGCCGGTGGTCCGCCAGGGGCCCCCTTCAGAGGAGGCGACCGCCCACGGCCGAGACCCCAGGGAGAACGACGGCGGTCCAGTGGTGGAGCCCGTGGGCGGCCCTGGGCCGCTGCCCCCGGCCCGACGACGGGGGCTCCAGCTGATTGTCCCAACATGGCGCCGTCCTCACCCAGCCCGGCGTCCCTGACTCCGCCCCTCCTCCCTCTTCAGTCGTGGAGCTGCCGCCGCTGCTGGTCCCGCCGACCAAAGCCCCTAGCCCCTCTTCGCCGCTGCACAGGCGGCCCGTGACGGAGGTGGTGGACATCGAGGGAGTCTTGGCAAGGGCTCGGGAGCGGCGGCGGCGGCGCGCGGGCGGCTGCCGACGGTCCCCCTGACTGTGACCGGCCCGGGCCCCGGCGGATTACCCAAGCCTGATAGACACCAGAGGAGGCAGAGACGGGGTCGAGGACGGGGCAGGGGGGCGGGGCCGGAGGATGCCCCTCCCTTGCTCTGTAACACCTCCCCACGGTGGCTGACTTCCAGAAGGTGCTCCCCGGAGGGCCCCATCCCAGGACGTTCCAGAACACGGCCCGTAGGTCCGGGGCGCCCCCCACCGGCGAACCCCCAACTTAGGAGGGTAGACAAGCCGCCGATGACGAGGCCTGGCCTACGGGCTGGCAACAACCGACACTACAGTGACTGTCATTCCCTTGACTTGGAGTCTCTGAGGTCGTTCCTCACCCTAGGGACCCCGGCTCCCCCATTTGATGGTCGCCCGATAGCTCCACCGGATGGCTATGCCCCTTGACATGAGCCTGGTCTTCCCTCTCCTCTCCACTTGTTGTCGTTTACCCTGTGATGTCTTACCCTTTATATTGTATGCCCATTCATGTATTTTCTGGTGTATTGTTTTATCTGTCCTTTTTATCTTGTACTGTGATTTCTAGACTTTGTAAGCCGCTGCGAGCCGTATGGAGTTAGCGGCATATAAGTCCAAGGAAATAAATAAATAAATAAATAAATAAAATTCAGCAATAATTTAGGTGGAAAAGATATTCTAATGGAACGTTAGGAAAAATGTCCTGATGGTAAGAGCTGTTGAACAGAGGAATATCCTACCTCAGAGCATGGTAAGGCCTCCTTTTCTGGAGATTTTTAACCAGAGTATGGATGGCTTTCTGTCAGGAGTACTTTTTATGTTTTATTGCATGATTGAATGGGATTGGACTGGATTGACCTTTGCATGTCTCTTCTAACTCTATGATTCTGTAGTTACAAAGAATGTGGTTAAAAAAAATTAAATAAATAAATAAATAATTCTCCTAATAGTCTCCTATCCAACCTCCATGACTGCTGCCTTAGAAAACTATGCCTTGAGTTTCCCAAACAAAAAACAAAAAAACCCCACATCAAACCTGAGTATTTCACCTTACCAGACAAGGTTCTTTCTCCATTAGGCTATTCAGAAATTAAAGTTATCTTAATGAGATTCTGAAGCCTAATATTTATCATTCGCTTGAAAGTTAGGAAGAAGATACAACCTTGTCTATTAAATTTTATGCTTTCCAAAAGATTAGAAATTCCCAGAGGGAAGGTTAATATCAAAACGTGAAGCTCTGATAAAATAAGCACCGTCTCACAGTTAATAATGTATAAGCATTTTTGCCTCTAATATATGCCTATGAGGCAAATTCGCTCTATGTGTCTTTTTTCCTTTCCTTGCAGAGGAAATGTGCCTTCAAGCCCAATACAAAACATCAAGAACTCATCATGGGAGCGGCGCACTACTCTATAAAGTGCCAACAATGAACTTCTGACCTCAATCATGGTAACTAAAATTGGCACTTCGTAATGCCACATGAAGGTTGTTTCTCAACATACATATAAATCTGCCTTTGTTAAACCTCATGAAGTAATCATAGTGTCCTGAAGTCTTTTAAAGTCATAGACAAAGGTGATTGTTTTTGATGGCTGAAAATAAATTCTTTATGGAAAACATCTAGTTAATAAACTTTAATTGCTTCAAGTCTTCACTTCCATGACAGATTTATGTTTTAAAGAAACTCCACATTATTCATATCATGACTTTCTTGTTTCAACATCTCCACCCTGTATCACTTGTTAGATCTTGCTAAGTAAGTTCCTTTCCCAAAGAAAATCATTTCTACAAAAACTAAGGATGTCAAAGAAATGATCTGCAAATTATTTTCTGAAGTGTCATTATAATTTAGGAGAGGGATAGCTGCACATTCCTGTCTTATCACTCCTTCGGTGTCTGTATGAGAATGGATAATATGTACAAGCATTCTTTATCAATTCCAGTTAGGTATCTATGCAAGAGACATACTCTTGTATAACAACCATAGTGTTATAGTAGTTTGAGCATTGGACTATGATCCCAGAGACCAGAGTCTGAATCCTTGCTCAGCCATTGCGTGACCTGAGGCAAGTCAACCTGGTCAGCCACAGGGAAGGCAAAGGTAATCTCCTTCTGAACAAATCTTGCAAAACAAATGATAAGAGTCACAATAGGATCTTCTAAGTTAGAAACATCTTGAAGGCATAGAACACGTACTGTAAGAAACAATTCTCCATTTGCCTATCAGAGATTGTTGACCAAAACTTCATTTATTTGTATTAGTAAGTAAACAAATAAGCACTGAATTTATCTGAAAATTATACAGGTTCACCTCTAAGAATAATGGCATCATTTTCCATGAATATCTTTATTTAGAGGCATTAACACCCAGGCCCTGCAAGAACGTTACCCAAGGGATGCCCAGATGTTTTACCATCCTATGGTAGGCTTCTCTCATGTCCCTGCATGAGAAGCCGGAGTTGGCAGATGGGAGCTCACCCCGCTCCCTGGATTTGAACTGCCGACCTTTTGGTTAACAGTCCTGCCAGCACAGGGGTTTAAACCATTGTGCCACTAGGGCCTTAATGTAATAAAACATTCCTGTCCACATCCAAAATGGGTCTATGTTTCCACAGAAACATTTTGTTACTAAAAACTACTATGCAATAATCTGGGACCAGGGTATTTCAACAATATGCTATCAAATTAATCTATTCTATTAGAATGTATGCATAGAGTATAGACCAGTGGTTCCCAAACTTTTTTGGCCTACCGCCCCCTTTCCAGAAAAAAATTTACTCACCGCCCCCCTAGAATTTTTTTTAAAAAAAATTAATAGCAATTAAACAGAAAGATATATGTACTAATGCAGTGGTTCTCAACCTTTCTAATGACGTGACCCTTAAAAAAGGTTCCTCATGTTGTGGTGACTCCCAACCATATTTTTGCTGCTCGCCGTGCCGCCACTGGAGAGGGCTCTGAGGAGACGGGCAGCCGCTGCCTGAGGGGAGGCCTGCTCTCCCCATGGAAGCCTCGGGCTCTCCTGCTCCCACCGCCACCTCCACAGCCACTTCCGCCGGGGAAGGCCACGCTTTCTTCCACAATGGCAAGGAGGCTCCGCTGGAGGACGCTGAGGTCTTTGCGCTGCAGCCTTCGCACCGCACTGTGTGTGGGGGGAGGTCAAAGTGAAGGGGGCGGGGCCAAAGAAGAGGGCCGCACGACCCCTCCTAAATGGCCAATCGTTTACCGCCCCCTTAAAGGGGTTCACCGCCCCCCAATTCCCCTGAGCCTCCCACCGCCCCCTTGGATCACCTCATTGCAGAGTGAGACACTGAAGATGGTTCATATGAAGAATTTTAATATTTACTGTATGTTTGCATTGTCTTTGCCTGACCCTTTTCTATGAATACCTAAACTCATTTTGCAAACTTCCAGTACCTTATTGCTTTTGATTTTAATGCTTGCTCTTACATTCTGTATTCTCTGAACAGGTTGAGTATCACTTATCTGAAACGCTTGGGACTAGAACTGTTTTGGTTTTCAGATTTTGGTCCAACTATGAAATACCTGCATTTGCACATCAGTGCATGATAAGATACTGTGTACACTAATAGACATCATTGTTGTTTAATACATTCTCAGATGGTAGATGTTCTGGATGGAGTCATACACCTAGAAATGGGAGACCTGTGCAAAATCCTTTTTCGTGACCTGACCAATAGAGGTTGACAAGTCACTTTCAATTAGCTTTAAGTCAAAACAGACATTCAAAGCCATTTAAAGCATTTTTAAGTGTGAACTGGCATACAAATGGCATGACGAAGATCTACATAATTTTGCTAAACACTACATATATGGTTCAACCATGCAATTCACTGCTTGGCAGGTTGCCTGAAATAAACAATCGCTGCTCTGGGGCAAGCAACTGCTTTCCATCTCTCTCTGCTCATATTGGTCTTCCAGTAGCAATGTTGAGAATTAGTATACCAAACAGCTGTATATATAATCAATGTATCATACATACAATGTGTAATGTAAACACTGAGACATAAATACAAATCATTGAGAGAAAATACATTAAAAAGAAACAAGGCACAGTCTCACTAAAAGCATGAAGAAAATAGGCTTTCTGTTGCTATTTAAAGGTGACCGTGACAATGAACAGTCACCAATGAATAAGTTCCAAATGTAACCATATCCTATACAGATCAGACAATAAAGTGGCAACATAATGTTTAACTTTCTCCACTGTTTGTGTAATATGCAGTTCCCTAAAAGTAAAACAAGGGATGGCAATGACGATCTAATATTTTGATAAGCAAATACGGGCAGTCCCCAAGTTACAAAAAAGATAGATTCTGTAGGTTTGATCTCAATCTCAATTTGAATATAAGTTGGAACAGGTAAATTTCGTAAGTGTAACTCCAGCCAAAAGCATTTTTTTTGCTTTGGATAACATAAAGGTAAAGTAAATGTAAGGGTTTCCCCTGACATTAAGTCTAGTCATGTCCAACTCTAGGGGGTGGTGCTCATCTCCATTTCTAAGCCGAAGAGCCAGCATTGTCCATAGACAACTCCAAGGTCATGTGGCCAGCATGGCTGCAAGGTGCACCGTTACCTTCCCGTGGTACCTACTGATCTACTGATCTACTCACATTTGCATGTTTTCGAACTGCTAGGTTTGCAGAAGCTGGGTCTAACGAATGGATCTCACCCCGTTCCCCAGATTCAAACTGCCAACCTTTCAGTCAGCAAGTTCAGCAGCTCAGTGGTTTAATCCACTGTGCAACCAGGGGGCCCATTTGAATAGCATAGGGGAGGGTTAACACCTCTGTGGTGTTTGCTTTGCTGTCTGTGGCCTGTTCGGAAGATTTTACCTCACTTTCTGTCCATGTGAGATTTGAAAAATGTGGTTTGTTGTGGAAACAAGGATTGGTGATAAAGCTTCAGTAAAGACACATTTTCCTCATGATAACTCTTCCAGGAGTGAATTTCTCTTCTAGGGGTGGATTTCTCTCACTACCTGTTGTTTCACCCTGTACTTAACTATTATTCTTTTGTAAGTCAAATGTTTGTAATTTGGGGACTGCCTGTCAGTGTGTTACTTATGCAATCTGTCTTCACACAATGTGGGATTTTAGAAACACAAGACATGGATACTAAGAGGAGCAAAGCTAGTGGTGGGCTGTAGGTGCAGAGGGGTTGTAGGTGAAGGAAATACCCATCTAGCCAGCCGGATTTTCTGAATCACATCTGGAGATCAATGGGTTGATAGATGCCGCAGCTAGATCCTCTTTATGTCTTAGCCTTTGGCTAAGATCAAGCGTTTCTATGTTATGTTTTGGAATGCAGCATACAGCTCTTTTGCTGCCAACAATAAACATGAGCTGCTTATTGATCTGAATAAGTAAAAGCTGCCAACTCTTGTATTCCACTGAGAAGTGTCATTAACACCAGATACAAGTGAATTCTCATCTTAGCATTCATTTGTTTATGGGGAACATGCTAATTCTAAGATGAAAAAAAATCGCTTGATTGCTTTACCCATTTAGTTTAGGATAAAAAATCCACAATCATGAAATCATATTACATCTCCCTATTCCATAAAAAATACCTGATACAGCAAGCATTTTGGCTTCAAGGAGAACTGGTAGTTGAGTCTCGATATCGCTCATTTTTCTTCTAAAAGTGCTACAGAGCTTCTGACTGGTACATACCTAGATTGAAGCAGACAGCCGCGATTTATAATTCATTCGTGTAAAACTATAAGGAAATATAAAAAGCACTTCAAATTGTCTTGGTGTACAGACATGACACATCATTACACAACGAGACAACAAAGGGTAACAAAATGTGATGCTTGATGTTGGTGCAATGTATTTGTCTTACAGTTTTTCCATTCAGTCCATAGAAATAACAACTTTGTTAGAAATTGCCTAAATAGGGAAAATAAAACGAATGCAGCAGAGGAACAGATAATGCGAGACTATGTGCATTTCAGGCAGAGGGCCAAAGCTATAAAAAGGATTTCCAATGTCAAAACTTAGTCAATATCTTGTTGGCAGTCAGTAATGAATAAAGATAAAAAATATAAGAAAATCATTGTTTCATGATAGAATTAATTCAGATTAACAATCCAGACATAGCTGCCCAATGGAAATAAAATAGCATACAACTGCAAGACATGCTAGGCAGAGCTAGGAGCTCAATATATATGATATGTCCATTTCATTTTCTTCTACAGCCATTTTATAAAAAATGATATCTGAATGTCGCATTGAAACAAAATCGCCATCTATACTAAATAATTTGGCAAATCTGTTGGTTTTCCTTTCTTCCTCAGGTTGCATCTCTACACGGTAGAATTAATGACGTTTGACATGAGTCACTTGTCTGGAATCAGGGATCTGTAGTGTTACAAGGACTTTAACCTACTGTATTCTGCCAAAGAGTGCTGATTTTGCCATTTTATATAAGGGACACCATTATACTATACAATTTTAAATAATGGGGACTTGATCATCCAAGGATTAGGGAATCCTTAGATCAGTGTTTCTCAACCTGGGGGTCGGGACCCCTGGAGGGGTCGCGAAGGGATGTCAGAGGGGTCGCCAAAGACCATCAGAAAACACAGCATTTTCTGTTGGTCATGGGGGTTCTGTGTGGGAAGTTTGGCCCAATTCTAACTTTTGGTGGGGTTCAGAATGTTCTTTGATTGTAGGTGACTACAACTTCCAAATGTCAAAGTCTATTTTCCCAAATTCCACCAGAGTTCGCATTTGGGCATGTTGATTTTCATGCCAAGTTTGGTCCAGATCCATCATTGTTTTGAGGCCACAGTGCTCTCGGGATGTAGGTGAACTACAACTCCAAAACTCAAGGTCAATGCCACCAAACTTGGTTCCGATTTCATCATTGGTGGAGTTCAGAATGCTCTTTGATTGTGGATGAACTTCAAATCCCAGTAACTACATACATACATACAAATACCCGATACACCCGAATCCCACCATTATTCAAGTTTGGGTGTATTGGGTATTTGTATGTACTGTAAGTTGTATGTATGTAATTTTGTGTTTTAAGTTTTTAATGTTGTAACAGGTTTTGATTTGTATAGCATTGAATTTTTGCTGTAACCCGGTCGGAGGTGAGAAGGTCAGGGTACAAAAAGTTTAAATAAATAAAATAAATCAATTTGTGCCAAATTTGAATGAAAATACGTCCTGCATATCAGATATTTACATTACACTTCATAACAGTAGCAAAATTACAGTTGTGAAATAGCAACAAAAATAATTTTATGATAGGGGGTCACCACAACATGAGGAACTGTATTAAGGGGTCATGTCATTAGGAAGATTGAGAACCACTGCCTTAGATGGTCAAGCATTCTTTAACTGTTTCCTTTAAAACAGTGGTTCCCAACCTTTTTTTGACCAGGGACCACTTGACCAGGGACCACTTTGACAAGGGGCCATTCTTCAACATTAGTAATAAAAGGGTTACGAATCAGTTTTTGGACAACTTTAGATACAGTTTGGTTATTTAGGGTGCTGATTCAGAAAAGTGCATTAGCTAGACCACATCAGCTCTAGTTCCTGATACAGAATATATGACATCCAGTAGTTGCCATCTGCTCGCCCACATGAAATCATATTTAATAATCTAGAGTTGATGTGCTAGTAGAAATCTTTTATGAGTAGTTAACCTTTCCCCTCCTGACATCCCTGTTGCCTCAGCACTAGGTTTCACGAGACTAGTTGATCTCATTACTGCATAGTTTTGAGGCAACAGTATAGTAATGGTGAGGCTGCAGACCATATTTTAGTTCTTGTGGACCACCATTGCACCTCAGCAGGATTTCACCTTGCTCACAGCACTCATCAAGAAACCAAATGTAGTAATAAACAGTTTATTGATAAACACACTTATTAAAACTGCCAAAGGCACCTTAAGCAAGTAGAAGGGTAAAAATTCAAGAGTTAATAAAGGAAGTGAGTTCTAAAGGCAATAAGTTCATCCAGAAAGCAATGGTTAAAACATGAGTGTGAATCCAGGAAACAAGGAGCAAAACATGGGCATAAATCCAAAGATGAATCCATAAAGCAAAGGGCAAAACTTGAACATGAATCTTGGGTCTTGAACTAAGGCATGAACTAGCAACAAAACAGGAGTTCCTCACTTCAATAGTGACGTTGCTTGATCTAAAATTCTAACAGCTCTCTCACTAATTTAAGGACTGCAAAACATGAACACATTCCTTTGACCTTGAGAGGCCTGTTTTTGCCTCTCTTTCTCGCAGATTTTCCTGCACATGAATCTCTGCCCCCTCAGAAGCAGCCTGGTATCTCTTTCTAAGCCAGCTGCTCCCTCAGATGACCTAATGTTGTCCTCCTCACCCTGCCTGCTGGATTCCAAAACAGGTTTGCTTTCATATTCTGTCTCAGCAACAGCATCTTGCTCTGAAACCCTTTCAGTTCCCTCATCTACAGAACCATTTTGCTCTTTTAAAAAACCCTCTGTTTGCTCACCTACAGAACCATCAGGCCCTGAACCCCCAAACCCCTCATCTTCATATGGCTGAAGCACAACAATTACCGCTTTAAAATGTCAGTCCTAGCCATGAGGTAAACCCACAGCTCCTTTGAAAAGCAATTTCTGGAAAGTGTCTTTATAGATCTATGGTACTGGAAAACTCTTGAGGATTAAAACTTCCAGGGGAACCCTTGGAAATGGATCTCCATTTTGAAAAGAATCTGGGAAAGATAAAGGAAGATCAGTTTTTAAGAGCAGTTCCAGGGTGTGCCCTTGAGGCCACCTAAAAGAGAGGAGCTGCTCTAGTAAAACTTCTAAAAGAGGTATGCTGCTATTATTAATACATAACCATAACTAACAATAATGTCAACAACCTGCCCAATGGCTATAAAGTCTTTTGCTGAATGGGTGTTCCTAAATCGTTTCCTGGCCCTCTCCACTTTACAAGGCACTACAAATCTCCTGCTTATATTCCAAACATCATGGAACAAAAGCATCTCAGTTATTGCAAGGGTTTGTTGGTTGCCTACTTATTCTTACAGATTATTATAATCAAATGTGATAGCAAAGGCCTGGAGCAGTAAGACTGTTGTCTACAGAAATTACTAAATTAGCAAAATAAACATCATGTAAAATATACTAAAGAGCACTCATGTGCAGCTGCTAAAAGTCAGAACTCATGAAATTCTTTGATATTGCCACTGCTACTTATATTACTATTATTAGATTTTAGTTTACATGGTTGTTATTTTTGACAGAGAATGGGATAAAAAGATCTATAGAAGCCCTATAGCAATTTGCATCCCGCAACCTCAGAAAGAGAAAGATACTCATGACTAAAAGTGAAGTCAATCTCTTCTTTTAGGTTGGAATTAAACATGAATCTCAAGGAGGGGTGTGTGTGAAAAATACTACAGAAATACTAATTAGATTTGAAGGAGAAGGAAAACATTGCGAATAAACAAAGCTCTGGAGAAAAAAATATACTTGTAATCAATAAATTATGAGAGGTAAAATAAATATATTAAAAGGCATGGAACATATACAGGCCACATTTTTATGTTAAACCAAATTGGTAGAGTTCCAGATGCCTGAAATAATCCATTAGCATTTTAAAACACACAGTAATCTATCTTTTCCTTTACTATACCTGTCAAAAATTGTGAGAGATTGAGGGAATCCATCTCCAAAAAAATTCAGGCTAGTATATGATGACTTGATTTAAGTGGAAATTATTCATATACTTCTCTAGCACCAAGGCATTGACATCTCTGACCCATCCTCTGTTTGAATATCAGCCAACATGCCAGTGCCTTAAATCAAGAAATAGCTTTCTAAGATCTACAAAGACACCTGCAGGAACACCTCAGCAAGCGAGAGTCCAAAAGTGGCAGGTTAAAACACGGAACCTCTGAGATCAGATGAGAAACTTCCACTTGGGCACACAAAGACTGAGCGACTTGGAAGGCACTGAACAGATTGTGCTCTGGTACCATGAGGTGCAGAGCCAAACTTAAGAAATGAGGCTACAAAGTGGAGTTCAAAACATGCGTGTTTGGAGAAAAGCAAACCACATACCACTTTCTACTACAGTCTGAGCCCTGCCACATAAACAATGGAGGACTCCTTACAGTGACACCAGAGGCACTCAAAATTACCAGCTTCTGCTCAAAGAAAATTTAGTAAAATGTCAAGTTTTTAACTTCATTTGTGGTTTTAAAAAATACATTATAACTGTATTCTCAATTCACTTCTGACACGATAAATAAAGTCCCCCTGTGTTTGAGTGTTGTTTTACTGTTATACTTTTAGACTTTTTAAATATTGGTAACCAGATTTTGTTCATTTTCGTGGTTTCTTCCTTTCTGTTGAAATTGTCCACATGCTTATGGATTTCAATGGCTTATCTGTGTAGCCTGACATGGTGGTTGTTAGAGTGGTCCAGCATTTCTGTGTTCTCAAATAATATGCTATGTCCAGGATGGTTCATCAGGTGCTCTGCTGTAGCTGTCTTCTCTGGTTGAAGTAGTCTGCAGTGCCTTTCAGGTTCAGCAAAGGACAAGAGGGATTCTCTCACCTCTGCAGGAGTCTACCGTATGCCATGCAGCTGTGGACAAATATACATAGGGACCACCAAACGAAGTGCCCGAATCAAGGAACAGTATCAAAGTTTGGCTTGATTTGGACCCACAATCTAAGAGATGACTTTTTAAATATATAAAAAAACCCTAAGCAGACTGCTTTTCATTCTAGAATTTAACCAAAGTGTTCTTCTTCACTTTTTTCTTCCCTTGCTGCTCCAATTGTCTTTCTGAGTATGTGAATTACTCATCCTTTCATGTTTAAATTAAAAACTTTGTTTTCTAAAGTTTTACAATTTAAATTTAATCTGATTTCATAAGTATGTATGTATATGTGTGTGTGTGTATATATATAGAGAGAGAGAGAGAGAGAGATTATAAGTATTTGTTGGCTTGTATTGTGTTTGTTTATATATTTGTACAGTTGGCTTTACAATTGCATTGCATTGGTTTTATATTGCATTTATGTTTGTAGGGTGTACTAATGAAGAATACAGTTTTATACATATATAGGAACAAAAGACTAACACATATTGCACATATTTGTGCACTGTAGCAACTCAGCCCCCACCCGACCCGGGGGGGTCGGGTGCTAATCAGCCCCCACCTCAGCCGGGGGGGCAGGTTCCGGCCCCAGGGGTTCCTTTGGCTTTGGATCCAGATGAAGGTGATGCAGGGTATGATGGATCTGCATCACCAACGGACAGCCTGCAATGGGAAGACACCTGGCCGGAGGCTTATTCTGATGACGAAGCCTCTCCTGATTCCGGACTTGACACGGAATACGAGAGACCGGGAGGTTTCAGTTCCCAAGAAAGGTTGTTTTCACCAGATGTTGCGGAGGACATGGAAGCCGAGTCAGAGCTAGTTTCCCAGGAAGATAACGGCACAGATGGTGCCATTCCTGAGCGGAGATTCGACCGAAGGGGGAGTATTGTGGCTACAAGGGAAGATTGGAAACGAGGCCTGGAAAGGCGCTGGTCCCACAAAGTGGGGAATTAAGTAGTCACTCGGTGGGAAAGTTCCTCAGTTTGGTGGCCACGTCTGAACTGGAGAGACGTAGCAGTTTGCTGTTCTCCTGGAAGCTAGAGTCTGGCTTGCCTGGCCAAGAACCACCTTGGGACCCTGTTGATTCCATGAACTTTGGATTACCTTGCTAACCACGGACTAAGTTGCCTTGCTTGATTCGCTTTGTTTTTATGGACCTTGCTTTTGAACCCTGCTTTTTGAATACCTTTGACCATTGATTGCTTTTTACCTTGGACTATTTAATATTTACTTTTTGGACATTTTATCTTCTTCACCTGCTTCTAATTTTGTGCTTAATAAATAGTTAATTGACATTGTCTGTGTGTGTGTGCTTACGGAGTGGAGTCAGGGCCTGCGTTGTGACAGGCACAGCCAGCAGTCTTTTTTTGTTATTCTGTTCTCGGAAGTATCATGTACATTGATTGCACCATATAATAAAATCATCATCTTCATTGTCATCTGGATTAATACAGTATTATATCCATGTTCCCATAATCACAGAATACTACTGTATTTCTTAGCCCCCAGTGGTGCAATGGGTTAAACCCTTGTGCCAGCTGAACCGCTGACCGAAAGGTCAGCCGTTCAAATCTGGAGGGCAGGGTGAGCTCCCATCTGTCAGCTCCAGCTTCCCATGCAGGGACATGAGACAAGCCTCCCACAGTATGGTAAAACATCTGGGCATCCCCTGGGCAACGTCCTTGCCGTCGGCCAATTCTGTCACACCAGAAGCAACTTGCAGTTTCTCAAGTGGTTCCTTACATGAAAAAAAAACCCACTGTATTTCTTCAATTCTAAGTAATATGCACTTTCCCCCCATATGAACATCTCTTTAAAATGAGGTGTGCAGTGGTACTGAAATTAGGGTGCATCTTACAATCGATGGAGTCTTACAACTGAATTATTATAGATATACTGTATTAATAAGATATTTACCGGCCATTCACAAAACTGTTTCCTTACAGTGATTCAACACATACCTCACTGTTGCTTTCATTATGTAGCAAAAAAAGAAGAAAGTAATTAAGGCACACTTACTTTGGCAGCAGTATCTTTAACAGATGTATTGAGCAACACTTCTTTTTCTTGAAGCCTAAAAAGATTAAATTAAATATTGAAACATTTGCATAATCTGATCAGCAAAGTCTGTGAAGCAATACAGAAACCAAAACAGATATCAGAAACAAAATGTTGGAAGAGACCATTTAAACTTTAAAAAACCTAAATGGGTGGAGGCTCACTTCCTTCAAGAAGGGTGTGTGTTCACTCTGGAGTTTTTAAACCCCCTCAGTCATTATAATGATTGCTTTACTCTTTTTAGTGGTATCGGTAGCTACCCTGACTCCTATTTTAATAGAAAGGCACAATAAAATACAGAAGGGAAAGGAAAAGACACATCTGCAAATCATAAGACTATTTATTTCCATCCCCCTCACCAGACTTGCCCTGCTCTCGCTCCCGCCAACTTCTCAAACGCAGTTGGTGGGGACGAGAGATAGGGCCTTCTCAGTTGTGGCTCCCCGTCTGTGGAACGCACTTCCAAGTGACATACAATCAACCCCATCCCTCCTGGCATTCAGGGAAAAAAGTGAAATCCTGGCTATGGAACCAGGCGTTTGCACATTAGCACAATGCAGCACTTTGGATTGGATTGTAATGAAAAGTTGGTAGACATGGCTCAATGCTCTTATTATGGACAGAACATTGTTTTCAACTTATGTGAATGTATATGATGTATTAATGTTAACTGTATTTTAATATATTTCATTCTGAATGTTTTTGGTTTTATATTGTATTTATATTGTGTTTTGGCATCGAATTGTTGCCTTTGTTAGGCCGCTCTGAGTCTCCCCCCCCCCCCCTTTCTGGGGGTTGAGAAGAGCGGAGTAGAAATGTTGGAAATAAATAAATAAATTAGAAGAAGTGGGAAACAGAACCTGTAGCATTCCACTTCAATTTAAAATGGCAGGGAAAAAAGCTTCAATGACCAGGGAATGGTCATTGAAGAGGAATATGAGAAACAACAAACAAACCTGGAGATGAAGAAACAGCTATATCCCTATGCTGCAGTAGGAGAATGCCGTTATGGAGAAAACTACCTTCCAACTGAACAGTGTTTTGAGTTAAGATCTATTGCTTGGCCCAGTTTTGCTTTGACTTATAAGCAGCTTTTTTAGTTAAGTGTTAGCACCAGAGGGGCCACTAGCACCAGAAGGCGGGCTAGCTTCAAGGGAGCAGCCTCCATGTTTCGTGCCTTCGGGCTCTTGTCCACTTTGGGAAATTGCTGTCCATTTTGCTTCTGTCTGCTTTGAGGAACTTTGGGTTAGTTGATTTTGTGTGGTTTTTGTTCCTGGCATGCTTCGGGGCTGAGTTTGAAGAGACTGGGTGGAAGAGGGTCTAAGCAAACCTTTTGTATTGTTATCCCAATAACCCCATTAATGTGGGATATAATGACATGGTGATCAGATCATGATATGGGGAGGCCTTTTCACGGACCACCCTAGAATGTGCTTGCCTGGTTCCTACATGAGACAAAGGTGGGAGAGAGAGAGAGAGAAGGGGGAGCTAGAATGTGCTTCTACCATTTTAAAGTTGATTTTTCTTTTTTTTATTGTTCCATGTGAATGTGCAGGTGTTGCCTTGCTGTTACACTGGTCAAAACATATTTTGTTGCCTCGAATGTGGTTCCTTGCCACAACTTTGTGCTTCTGCCATTTTAAAGTTGATTATAAGTCCATGTGAATGTGCATTTATACATGGTTTGTTATTTATAAAGTGCATTTTCTTATTTTAAACGTGTAACAAAAAATGGAGGAGGGGAAAGCTCGGAGGGCGGAACAAATTAGTAGCATTTAAATGGGGACACCTGCTTTGAGTTAAGAGCAATCTGAGTTAAGAGCTCACTCATAAATGTTAAATCGAGGTATTGCTGTAAAGCAAAAGCTGGACAATGACAAGAATCTGTCCTCTGCTACTAGACCAGTAGTTCTCAACCTGTGTGTCTCCAGGTGTTTTGGCCTACATCTCCAAAAAAATCCCAGGCAGTTTACCAGCTGTTAGAATTTATGGGAGTTGAAGGCCAAAATATCTGGGGACCCACAGGTTAAGAAATACTGCACTAGAAGAACGTAGACAAGGAGTAAATAAGGATGGCAGCGAGATTATATTTCATTTGTTCCAGAAACTTCAAAATATGACAGCATAAAGTTGCTTCGAAACACTTTTCCAGAAGTGTTATTTGAAAAACTATGACCTTCAAAACAGATCTAATCAAACTGGTTAGAAAGAAGACAAGTACAATACTCCAAGGGATTCTATCTGTCGAAGCTTAGATCAATGTAAGACTCTATTAAATTCTGTTAAAAGTTTGATTTCCTTGCCCTTCAAACAAAGTCAGCACAATAGAAATCAATCAGCCAATCAATAATTCCTCAGCACTCTTACAGGTTATATTCTTGAGTCTCTACACATGTTTTTAACAAGCAGATAACCAGGTGCTGACTACTATGAAATTAAAGCAAAGATCTGACATAAGAATGATGGGACTCTAGCATATAAATGTCATAAATAAATAAATAGCATCTTAGCTAAATCAGCCAGGCAACATCCAACCTAAAGTGCATTTGAGGTGCTATAGCTTAGGGCTGGATGTTTGCTGTGTGCTTCCAAAACAGGGCACCTTGAGAACTGGCAGATTTGTGCAGTGGGGGATTAAAAGTCTTTAGAGCACAAAAAATAAATAAATTGGAAACGAAGCAAATAAATTAGAGTTTAGTTCTTTAAAAATATATTTCAAACTGCCATCCAGTAATAAGTACCTTTTTATAGATTTTGGAAAATCCAAGCTATGTGGAATTTTGCATGATGCCTCTGAACTATCAGCCAAGTCTTTACATATTGCTTGTAGTTCTCTCGGAGACACAGAGCTGAGCAAGGCAGACAGCTCCCCGTCCTGTGGCTGGAGGAAGTGATCTTGCGAATGAATTTCTCTCCTTAATTGTTGGTCTTTAGCTTCTAACAGAACCAGCCTTGCTCTAAGAACTTCGATTTCCTTCTGCCAAAATTGAGCAAAACGTATTGTTTAAACATGGTTTTAAAAAACAGAAAACAATGACAGATACAAAACTACAAAGATCCAGAGAATACATATACATCAATGGTTTCCAACCTTTTTTTGACCAGGGACTTCTTGACCAGGGATCACTTTGACCAGGGACCACTCTCCAACATTAGTAACAAAAGGGTTACAAATCATTTTTTGGTCAACTTTAGATTTTGTTTAGTTATTTGGGGTGCTGATTCAGAAAATTGCATTGGATAGACCACAGCAGCTCTAGTTTCCCAGTAGTTGCCATCTGTTCACCCACAGAAAACCATTTTTAATAAGCCTCAGCACTATAAGAGGGGTTTTGTGAGACCAGTTGCAATGGTGTAGTAATGATGAGGCCATGGATTTATTTATTTATTTAAAACTTTTATATCCCAATCTTCTCCACCTCCTTAGAGGGACTCAGACCGACTTGGATTTCTGAATATTTGCCAAAGACAAAAAGCTAATTTAGATAAACATTTTTCTGAAATAATTGATTTAAGGAATTCCATTTACACCGGCGTTGCCCCAAAGCTGTGTTAATTGTTGTACAGTTCCTCCTGTCTTAAAATTCAGCAGCAAGAGAACAGAGTGTCCAAAGGGGTAACAAAGGTCATCAGGACGACATACGGTTTGATAGTTTGAGTATAAAATCAGGCTTGTCATATAGAAAATGGGGTTTTTGTACTATCAATTTGGGAAGACTATTAGAAATTCAGTAGCTTCAGTTAACAAAGGATACATCTCCAAACTGTGCTGTATTCATTAATGAAAGAATGAGAAAGGCAAAGAAAGAAGTGATTTCATGTCACTTTTTTCATATCAAACTCTAATGCAATTGAAAAGCACAATTTAAATGTGCTTTTCATTTCCACTGTAAAATAATTTTACAGCAATTACATTTCAGCGGTGGAAAAAATCCAACAGTTTGTACCTTTAGAAGGGGGCAGAAATGGGGAATCTTCAATCCTCCATATGTTTTGAACTTTGTGTGCTACTGTCCCTCATCATTAGACACAGTAGACAGCTACTGGGAGTT
>JARBWK010000003.1:161944973-161966053 GCA_030556195.1 Anolis apletophallus | reverse complement strand
CATTGCAAAGGGAAAAAGAGAGGAGCAAGCAGGGGGGGCCCCAAAGTAACTGTAATATTACTCACTCTACATTTAGATGACGCTCATAAAAAAGGGGAAAACTGCACTTCCCCAGCCCCACCTCAAAACCCCAGACAAATCACATTGTTTAATTTCAAAAAAAACACTAGACCCTTTTTTTAACACAAAAAAAAGGTTTGTCCCCAATATGGAAACAGAATCCATAATGAACTACGCATTTTTCATTAATTTTAACAATTTTTGGGAATGGAAAACGAATATAAAATAAAACCCCCCCAAAAAGCATAAATTGTTCACTAGAAAGGGGGTTTTGGGTTAATTTTTGGAACCCCTGAGATTCTAAAATTCATACACTGTAGCAAAGAAATTTCTGTATAGATAATACGGGTGGTACATCAGCTGAAAATTATACTAGCACAAATGGGGGGGATTCAGACCATCTGGTCAGACTGTAGTATATCATATGTTACCATCTCATTCACATGGGGGAAAAAATTTGCTTGACAATTGTTGCCTTTTTAGAGCCCCCAAAATAGTCTCCTCCAATTACAGAGGATATTTTTTTCCCCAATTTTTCCCCTTGCCAACCCCTTTAATACAGTTCCTTGGGGTGACCTCAACCAAAACATTTTTTTCATTGCTTTTTTTAAACTGAATTTTGTTACTGTTATGAATCATTCTGATATGCGGGGATGGGTTTTCATTCACTATACAAAATTTTGGGACACAAATACCCAAAAATACCCCCAAAATTTTGGGAAAAATTTTGGGGGGTTTGGGGGAAAGGGGATTTATTTGGTCATTTGGGAGTTATAGTTGCGAGATTTATAGTTCACCTCAATAAAAAAGCATTCTGAACACCAATGGTGGAATTAAAACAAACATGCGCCGAATTCATGACCGAAAAATAGAAGGGTTTGGTGGGCAGAACTTGAGTTTTGGGTTGTAGTGCCCATCCAGAGAGCACTGTAGACTAAAAACAATGATGGATTTTGGGCAAAAAGGGGCCCGGGGGAAAATCAATATGCCCAAATGTGAACACGGGGAAAAATTTTAAAAAAAAACCCTTTACATTTGGGAGTTGTAGTTTCTGGGATTTTGTTCACCCAATCAAAAAGCATGCTAAACCCCCCACCAATGACAGAATTGGGCCAAACTTCCCACACAGCAATTCATGAACATTACATTAAACAAGCGAATATCTGGAAGCCTGTACCTATCAACCTTTTGTTAATAATATAATTGTCCAGCTTCTGTTAACTACCTGCTGTTATTGTTGAAAGTTTTATTTTCCAAAATTATATTTGTACCTTTAAGTGTTATTCTATCATGTTAATTTGCAGTGTTACAAGGTACAGTTGAGTTAATTGGCAATTAGACTACTGGGAAAAGGTGGGGCCTGATTGTTATGTGTTTAAATGCTTTGTATTTTGTATTCATCCTCTGAGGCTTTGTATCACCCTTGAGGATTCCTGTGGAATATTTTCAAGTTGCCTTTGTGGCTGCTTCTCTTTAATATTCCTCCTGTGGAGTTATTTTGCTTTATTGTATTTTTCTCCTGAATGGACATTTATTTGCTTACATTAAAGTAAGTATGACTTTATGTCTTTGGAGTTTTTCTCAATTAATCCACATTGCTTCGCTAACGCTGCTACATCTTGTTTTATACTCGCAAGTTTAGGTTTGTGCTTTATACTTTGACAACCTAAATACATAATCCCTGACAGGTTATGGGCCCAGGGATTGCATAGCCCATGTGTCTGGAGTGACTTTTGCTTTTGAAGCATGTGGTCTGGAAGTTTGAGAAAGTTTTTTTGAAAGTATGTTTGGCTTTCTTGCTCCTGCAAGTTCGTGAGTTGCTGCTAAACGCTGAGCTTCCAAGTTATCTGGCCTCCGAGATAAAGAGAAGAGACGGAAGAAGATTGCCTGCCTGTGATGGAGGAGTTTTTGTTTAACTTTCCCTTCTACGTGCTTATACAACTAGGGCCAATTTTTAATTGCTTTCCTGTTTTGTTTTTGCACAAGGTTTTTTTAAAGAACTTTCTTGACTGTCCGAGCAGCAGAGCTGATAACAACTGTTTGTTTTTCTTCGTCATACGGAGTGATTTACGTAGCGGCTGGTAAGCTGCTGGAAGCTGTGTTTTGGATTTCATTTTTTCCTGCAAAGTTTGAAAGACATTGGACTGCTAGAAGCCAATTTTACATTTTAAGGTAAATTGGCTGGGCTGTTCCAGGTATACTGGGGTCCTTTTCTGTTGTTGCAGTGAATTTGTTTTTGGACATTTGGGAATTTAAAGTGAAAGAACACAATGGCTTTGCCGCCTGTTCATGGTTCACTCCCATTTTGAAAAACTTACTGACAAGAACTGGCTGAGTTGGAGTATAAAATTCAAAGCATTTTTTGTTTTCAGCCAAGATTCATGGGAAATAGTTGCATCGTTGCCAGATCAACCTGATACTGAAAGAAGAAAGATGAAAGGGCTCTAGCGCCTTCAGTTGTCTGTGACAGACCCTTTATTGTTCATCTTTATGAAATCCTCATGCTCAAACAGCATGGAATTTGTTCAAAAGATATGTTTCAGAGACAGAGCAGCGGGTCGAAGATAATTCTTATGCGGCAGCTGTTTAACCTCAAACATGAGGAAGGTACGCCAGTACAAGCACATGTTACAAAGGTTGTGGCTCTTTTTCTGAGTTAAGGCAAGAAATGTTAATTTTCCTCCTGAACAGCAAGCTTTAATTCTGATGGGATCCTTATCTAAACTTTTTATGCGTTTTATAGTTCTCTTCATGGAATTCCCGGACAGGGATCTTACAATACCTTTTGTTTCTGGAAGATTATGGAATTTGAAGCACAACAGAAATTGAGAGGTTCTGCTCCTGCACAGAAGTATTCAGGAACTGCTTCTAATGACACTGCCTGTGTTGTTAGCCAAAGTCACAAGTTGTCTGCTTTAAAATGTAGAAGGAAAAAGGTCATATGGCTAAAAGTTGTTGGCAGAATCCAGGACAGTGGAGAAACAAGCAAGTGGAGAAACCTAGTTCTTCAAAGGACTATCAGCATGTTTTCCTGGCAACATCAAAGATGGATAAAATGAACACTTTCATAATTGATTCTGGGTGTTCTCAGCATTTGGTAAAGAATGTAGAACTTTGACAAATGTGAGAGACTCTGATATAGATTTCATTTTGGCTGATGACAGAAAAGTTCAAGTGATTTCATGTGGTGATATGTATATTGATTGTTTGAATTATACTTTAAAGGATGTGTATTTTGTTAAAGAAATTGTGTATAACATTCTGAGTGCAAGCAAACTTTTGATGAAGGTTTTGATGTCTTTAAAGAAGGAGAGATCTGTGTTAATTGATCCTCAAGGTAATGAAGTGCAACTTATACAGGAAAAGGGATTTTTCATTTTAAGGTCATCTGAAAATGTTAATTTGTCTGCATGTATTGATCAGATACCTGATAATCCCAGGGCCATTACACAACAAATGTATTCATGATTTTCATAGGAAAATGGGTCATTTGTCATGGCAGCACTTGAGAAAGACAGCTGAGTTGTGTGCAATTCCTATTCAAAATTGTAAGAATTTTTTTGGACTGTGAAATTTGTGCATCAGAAAACCTTAAGAAAGCTGCTATTGCAAAACAGAGTTCTAGAGTTGCAAAAAAGGATTTTGGAGCTTGTTCATTTGGACATATCAGGTCCTCATCCTACTTCTGTAGGTGGTTCAAAATATTTTTTGATTTTGGTCGATGACTTTTCGAGATTGAAGTTCACCTTCTTTCTGAGAACTAAAGGTGAAGCTTTTCAGAAGATTTCTGCTTGGTTAAAGCTAATGCAGACACAGTTCCCTGAGTACCCAGTACAAGCTTTTCAAAGTGATCGTGGTGCTGAGTTTATGTCCAAACAAATGAAAAATTTGTTGGAAAAGTGTGGGATAGTTCACAGATTGATTAACCCTTTATTCGGCAAGCTAAAAATGGATCGCCGAGCGTTGGATCGGAGTAGTAAAAGTTGTGGCAAGAAAAATGTTAAGAGATGCTAGTTTGTCTGATGGGTTGTGGGCTGAAGCTGTGGCAAACGCCACTTATGTGCTAAATCGTTCTTTTTGTAGAAGTGTCAATAGTATTCCTTATGTATTGTTTTTGGAAAGAGTCCTGATTTAAATTCGATTCGTGTGTTTGAAGTGACGCATTTGTCCTAATCCTTCACAACAAAGACACAAAAAGGATACTATTTGGAAGAAATTGAAATGTCTTGGCCCTGCTCCTGAGTCAGCAGGGTTGGCGATTCTGGTGTGGTGACAATCGAGTGATTGTTTCTAGAAATGTGAAGTTCCAACAACATAGTGGTTGGGAGAGGATTCACTCAAATCAGGAAGTGTTTGTGCCATTTGAAATTCCTCCAATATGCATACCACAAGCCACACAGCCAGCTACACACCAAGATTCACAATCTAGGACACAGACAAGTACACAGGTACAATCAGTTCCACAGCAGACTGAACAGCCGAATGTGCAACCAAGTACATCTGGGATACACAGCAAGGAACACAAGTAAGTAGTCCTGTGAATGAGAATAAAGGTTCTCAAAAGAGGAAAATGGAAGCTGAATCCTCTAGTAGTTCAGAAACAGATGAGACTGGTGGAGGAGCAAGGACCATTCCTAGACGGAGTTCTAGAAAGACAAAGGGTATTCCCCCAAAGAGGTACCACTGCGATTTTGTAAACTTTAAAAGAAAAACTGGTCTGAACCTCAGGGTTATAAAGAAATATTATTTATAATTTGATTGAAAATTCTTGGTTTTGAAAAACACATGGAGTTTTGTGAAAAACTGAATGTACGTATGTAAACAAATATAATTTTGTGGAGGAGTGTTGAAAGTTTTATTTTCCAAAATTATATTTGTACCTTTAAGTGTTATTCTATCATGTTAATTTCAGTGTTACAAGGTACAGTTGAGTTAATTGGCAATTAGACTACTGGGAAAGGTGGGGTCTGATTGTTATGTGTTTAAATGCTCTTTGTATTTTGTATTCATCCCTTCTGAGGCTTTGTATCACCTTTGAGGATTCCTGTGTGGAATATTTCTAAGTTGCCTTTGTGGCTGCCTTTTTATGGCTCTCCTGTGTGGAGTTATTTTGCTTTTATTGTATTTTTCTCCTGAATGGACCTTTTATTTGCTTACATTAAAGTAAGTATGACTTTTATGTCTTTGGAGATTTTTCTCAATTGACCACATTGCTTCGGGGCTAAGCTAACGCTGCTACATCTTTGTTTTATACTCTGCAAGTTTAGGTTTGTGCTTTATATTTTGGACAACCTAACACATAATCCCTGACAATGCAGTTTGTAACTGGTTTGGTAGGAACCAGTTTTGATGCGTAGGAAATTGGTATGACAGGTTTGGAACTGGTTTGAGGCCAGGATGGTCATCATTACATTAAACATGGAGCGTGGCCACAACCCCTGTGCATATCTTTCCCCCTGTAGAGATGTGCATCAGCACAAGTCATGTCATTGTGTGTGTGTGTGTGTATGTGTGTCGGGGGGATGATACCTGACAGGTGTGAGCACTCCCAGAAGGCAACTTAGGTAATTTCTTAGCAGTAGGAAATGCTACCAGAAAAGCACTTCAGCAGGGATAGTTGTCTACAATGGAGCTCCACAGTTTGTGAAGCCAATTTAGCCCTGAATATACTTGAATCTGCTGTAACACATTCTACATATGCATTAACTTTCCTGCAACTTTAAAAATGCGCTGTACTATTAACTACAGCAAACAATTGTGGCATACTTTTGTGGTCACCACAGTTTCAAGCAGTCTTGAAGCTACATTATACTGTCAGCATAGGTGGCACCTTGATTTACTTTTGTTATTATGTTTGGGTTCTCTGCTATTGTGTTTAACCATTACAGTTATAAAATAAATTTTTGTAACCACCATATTTATTTACAATACAAACAATTTTCATTATCTAAATAACCAGTGATCAAAATTATCAATACTTTTTTTTCCTACTGATGTAAAATAATATCCTTCAGATTGCTTGATGTTGATCTATATTAATATGTCAAGTAAAAAAGTGATCCTCATGAACTGCTTCTTCATTTTAGCATGTAGGCTACTACTAGCCTATTCCCAATTTGGTTTTAAAATTGAATACTTTCTGACATTAGTACATTTATCCCCCACGCCGCCAGTAAGCTTGAAAAGTACTTCCTTTTTGGAGTTTGGGTTCCAAGACAGTCATTCAACCTAACCAACATATTCTATCTCCCACTCACTCAGATTTAACATATCACTTTGCACACCAGTTTTCAGCAGTTAGCTTTTGTCTTGAAAAACTTTGGAAAGAATCTACTAGATTTCTTGATATCCCTTCCTTTTAAAACAAAAATACACAGGAAAATATAAATGATTTTTTGACAGACAAAGTCTTACCGCACAGATATTGGAAGTTCATTATCTTTCTCCATTAACCACATTGACTATGAGAATCAGAGCTATTTGCTTTATAGATGTATCTATTGATCCTCATAATAAATTTAACACTTACAAAAGCTTCACATAAGCTTTAGTAAAATAGTGTTAAAACACTTTTCGTTATTAATATATACAACAGACTGTTCTATATAAAATAGAATCCAAAATGTCTCCCCATCAACAACAAAAGCACCCAAAGGCCTAAATGGAGTGATATATATTGCAAACAAACAAAAACTGATCTAGTGAAGATACCTGCCGAGAAGACAACTTGTAAAGCTCAGTGTTAAGTTATTCACAGCAAATATAAACTCCTTCCATCACTACTGAGTACCCACTACAGCAGGAAATCTAACTCTAAGGAGCATGGTTATGTAAAACCACAACTTAATCCTTTTGTGGTTCAACAGTAGTATTTCAGCTTCGTTTTTACAAGGATACATTTATTTCCATCTTAACTGAATAACACTTTGAAATGTGCTGTTACTGAAGCTTTCGCACCAATTCTTGTTTCCACAACAACCCCAAAAAATTCTAAGTCCAATTGTCATAGGGACAGAGAGGTGAAACTTTCTGAGCAGACAGCAAAACGAACATTAGTGAACAGCTAAGAAAATGTTTTGTCCTTTGCCCCACTCCTAAATAACTCCCTAAGAAACAAAGCTAATATGAAAAGACGCAAGTAATCAACTTCTACCTACTTATGGTTTGTATAATCTTTTAATAATTTTAATGGTTTTAATGTTTAATATTTTAACTTTACAAATAGTTGAATGGTTTTAAATGGTTTTTATATTTCTATTTTTATGAAAGTACCTGTATAGTTTTTCAATCTGTATTGCATTTTAAATGTTTTAGCCATTTTGAATCTCATTGAAGAAAGGGTAGGATATAGATGAATATAATCACTGTCATCCACATGAATAAAGGGTTTTTTTTTAAGTGATGAAGTCATCTACCAATCTACTAAAAATCTAGCCTTTTGAATTCAGTGGGACTTCCAGGAGCATCACAGCCTTAAATAGGTTTTACAAAGAGAATATAATAGAAATCCCTAGCAGGTCTGGAGAAAAAAATATCAGAGATCAAATTACACAGACAAAGACAATTTCATTTTGAGCTACTAACACTACTTTCCATTTCAAGGAGTAATTGACTAATGCAAGAAACAAGAAACCCCAGCAGTGGTCATGTACTCATTTCATTTTTCCAAACATTTCAAGGCTGGTTTTCAAACTCTGTCAATTGCTAGTTAAGAGATCTCAAGCAATAAGAAACTATTGTTCTACATAAGATACAGTATCCATAAAATAAGCCAATAAATAAATATTTACTCAGGTGAAGAAACTACTCTGGTCTTGAACGTTCTAAAGCAAAAATATTGCATTTTTTTTCCAGAAGTAACTCCCCTAGGTTCTTAAGTATGCTTCCTATGAAGTACTACGATAATTCATGTAAGTCTAGAAATTGTAGTCAACAGGATGACCCTAAAACACCTGGATCAACTTCTCCACTGATCAATGTAAGTAATGTATCTAAATTTTTAATAAAAAGGATAGCATCTCAGAGTAACAAAAGGCATGAGATTAGAGTAAAAAACAGATTATATCTACTCTCTTTGCCACAGTACTATTATTTATTTGCAACATTTCTACCCCGCTCTTCTCTACCACCGAGGGGACTCAGAGCTGCCTAACAAAGGCACAATTCGATGCCAACATAATAAATACAATATAAAACCAAAAACATACAGCATTAAAACACATTAAAATACAATTAACATTAACACATCATACACATTATCTTAAGTTAAAAACAGTACTACAGCCCAGGTATGGACAAACTAAGGCCTGAGGGCCAGATGTGGCCCCTTGGGTGCTTACCTCAGACTCTCCTCATTTTCCCTGTCCTCTTGGCATAAAGACATGGTGGCCCGCTGCATCCTTATGCTTAAAAGATGAGGGATGAAGGCACGGAGCAGCTGAGAGCCCTATGGAGCACTCTCAACCACCATGTGTCTAACCCTTCTCCTCCTCCCGCCATAAGGACAGTGCAAGCAGCCCCATGCTTATGCCAGGAGGACAGCTCAAGGAAGGCACACAGCAGCTGAGAGCCCCTCAGATAGCTCTCAGCCACTGCCTGTCTCGCCCTTCTTCCAGCATAATGCCAAGAGGATCGGGGGAGGAGGATGGGATGGAGGATCGGGGGGAAGGGTATATCAGGGCAGTCAACGTGTGTCCCACCTTCCTCCTGGCATAAGAATGTGGCGAGTAGCTCCTTGTCCTGTCCCTCCTGACCCCTCCCTCTACCAGCTCCTCCCTGTCCAGTGTGTGCCCAGATCCCCCCCCCTCCCCATGGTCCAGCCCTCCCAGCCTGGCCCACAATGCTACCCATGCCTGCTCTAGCCCTTCTGAAAGCCCGTGCTTATATAAATGGATTTTACTGTCCCTAGGCCACTTGCAGTCACTTAATCCAACACCTTCTCCAGCTCTCTCCATTCCAAAGACTGTTTAAAGAGCTGCTCACTATTAGTACCCTCTTAGGTAAGTTCTCACAGTGTAAGAGATAATACAAACAGCTTACAGCAACAAACTTACTGTTTACAATAAAGACATTACATTAACTGGAACAATATGTGAACCCCTCATTGCAAATATGGATTTCTTAATATATGCATCCAATTAAAGACCTTTTAATTTTAAAAATCTGAAATCGGTTTACCATTGAGGAATTTGAAACAGTGAAATAAATGTAGCATTTCTGGAGTCAGGATGGCAAAATAAAATTGCCAAAAGGGAAAAGTATACATTTGATTTCATATCATTTATTATTAAACAGAACAAGACAGTAACATTTCATAGCAGTTGAATGCAAGAAAAAAAATGGTGAAGTCAGTAGAGACAGTTCAAGTGTGTAGTGTTTTCTGAATGATACAAGAAAGCCACCTAGTGTCAACATTTAGAAACGAAATTGCATTCGTTTCTAAAACTCGAGTAAAGTAATTTATAAGATCATTCTTCTCAACAAGAGTATTTGCATTGAGTTGTTATTGTGGCAATGTCTGAAGAAAATCCTTCAAATTCAAGTTGACCCCCAAACTCACAATGAAACAAGAAAATTCTTCAATGAAGGTTCAATTCCATCCTCTATATTTCATCTAAATATACACCAACATAATGTACACCAAGACATTAATAAAGAAAAGGTTGAAATAAAAGGCTGGTTTTTGTTGTTCAAACTGTCAAAGAAAAAAGTGATGATGACAGATTGAATAGAGGGAGAAATAACAAAAACACACTGATTATTATTTTATTACAATATCATACCTCAAAATACTACACTGTTCAAAAATCATTTAATTTAGCTGGACAATAAAACCACCCTTGCACTCGCAATTGATGTACATTCAGGAGAAAGGAGATATGACATCTTTCAAAAACAGAAATGAAACTAGCATTCATTTAAAAGTTACACATAAAGCAGCCAAAACCGAGAACACCTCCATACCCAATTACTCCACCACAAGCAAAAGCTAACCAAATCTATTTGTTTTGTAAATTTTATTTTTAAAAATGATGCATAGTAACAGAATAGAAATCACATGAAAGGAGGTTTGGGGTGGGGGAGAGTCATTCCTACCCACTGAACCCCTCCCCTTCATTTCCCCCATGTTTCTCCATTCACTGAGAAAACCCATAGGACACCTGCAGGCAGCCAGCACAACTCCCCTGCCCCCTCCCTTCTCAGTGGGTCTTCTATCCATCAAGTGGCAGGGAAGTGCAAGCTGGGGGTGGGAAGAAGGGCAGAGGCAAGCTGAATTTTCTCTCCATTTCCCCTTGAACAAAAATTCATCCATGTTAAGAAGGGATTAGAAGTGACCCTCTTTTTCCATCAGCCGACAGAACTCACCCTTCCCCATTCCCTCCTTCTTTTACACACACAAAGCAAGGTTTATTGATGCCAATCAACTCCCCTACACACTCACACTATGCATTTGGACTATGAACGCCCCAGAAAGCTGAAGCACTCCTGCTTGCTCTCTCTCAATCTCTCGCTCACAGTGTGTGCCCACATTATGAAAGATGTCCACATTATAAAAGCAGCTCCCACATACACATACTGTATGCCTACATCATATTCCAAAAATCTTAAGCACCCCAGCAGTTCACTCACATACAGTATGCCTACTCTTATAAAATCCTCACAAATCTTAAGCACCCCCACCAGTTCACACACAGTGTATTCCTATCCTATAAAACATCATAAGGCTTAAGTACTCCAGCTAGCTCATACACAAACACACAACACTACACTACAAAAACCTCACAAGTCTTACGCGCACACACCCTGCCAGTTCGTACATATATACATAAACTGTGTAACTCCACTTTAAATACATCACAAGTCTAAAGCACCTCCTCCCATCTCACACACAAGGTATGTATACATTATAAAGGACTTACGCACCCCCATGTCACACACACAAACCGTGTGTGGCTACAGCAGGCATGGGCAAACTTCAGCCCTCCAGCTGTTTTGGATTTCAACTCCCACAATTCCTAACAGCCTTGGGGGAGTTGAAGTCCAAAACACATGGAGGGCCAAAGTTTGCCCATGTCTGGGTTACAGTATAAATGCTCCAGAAGTCTTAAGCGCCCCAGCAGACTCACATACATGAACACACACACCTAATGTATGCCTACACTATATAAAATCCCCACCAATCTGAAGCACCTCAACCAGTTCTCTCTCACACAGAGGATTTGAGTGTATGTCTATTTCAAATGTGCATATCAGTTATTTTAAAAGGTTTGCTGAAGTGAAGCCTACTGAACTCACTTTTTGTGGTGTAGGAACCTGTCCCTATTCATTTTATTCCTACATATGCTACTAAATATTCTGTTATAGAAGTCATGCCATGAACACAATATTCATATGGGGTTGGATGGCCCTTGTGGTCTCTTCCAACTCTATGCTCCTATGATAAGGAGAGGCGGGAGCTTTCAGGTTCCTTGGACCCAACCCACATCATTATTTTGTCAAGGAAATGAAGATCAAGAGGAGGACTTTAGCATTCACCTCAAGCCTAAAATCTGGGAGAGCAAATCTTTTGGTATGAGGATGCCTGCTACAGATGCAGGTGAAACGACGGGAGATAATGCTTCTGTAACCATGGCCATACAGCCCGGAAAACTCACAACAACCCAGTGATTCTGGCCTTGAATGCCTTCAACCATACATCTTTGGGTATGTTTGGCTCCAATTAGACTCAATGGTAGTGAAGTCCACATTCTACCATCACAAGGGTGGGGAACATGGATTGAATTATAGAAAGTGGCTGTTAGGAATTTTGGGAGTTGAAGTCCAAAACACCTGGAGGGCCAAAGTTTGCCCATCCCTTGGAATACACTGGTAGATACTATAAGTTTGCCCATGCCTGGTATACTCACAAATCTTTTGCACACATACATTATTTATTTATTTATTTAAAACATTTGTGACCCATCCTTTAAAAAAAAAATCCGGGCGTGCTCAGGGCGGCTTACACCGGCAACAATTTGATGCCAACGCATACAAAAACACAGTATACTACGACATTACACATTAGATTTAAAAAAAAACATTATGTTAAAAATCCATTTAAAACATTATTATCAATCATTTTATGTAAATCGACCGGAGCATCTTGGATGGAGGGCGATTAAGAAATAATAAACTGATGATGATGATGATATAGCCACATCCAAGTCCAATTCAGCGTCCAAAGACTTAGTCCAAAGCCAGGGCCGTAGCCAGGATTTTGATTCGGGGGGGGGGGGCTGAGTTTGATTCGGTGGGGGGCTGAGTCTGAGTGAGAGAGGAACTACCTTCCCAAACCTTTTGTATTATTATCCCAATAACCCCATGAATGTGGCATATAATGAGCATGGTGATCAGATCATGATATGAATAAACATAACAGTTTAAATAATGTACCAGTAAGGCCTTCTCGCGGACCACCCTGAGAATTTCGGGGGGGGCTGAAGCCCCCTCAGCCCCCTCCCCCCACGCTACATGCCTGTCCAAAGCCATTGTCAGTAAACTCTGTGCCTCAGCTGTAAAAGGGGGACAGAGGGCGGGTTGTAAATGAAGTGTTGGGCTGTTGCGAGCTTACTGGGCGGTGTGGCCATGTTCCAGAACACATTCAGACCTCACAACTTCTGAGGATGCCTACCATACGATGCGTCAGGAGAGAATGCTTCTGGAACATGGCCGTACAGCCTGGAAAACTCGCAACAACCCAGTTGGTTCCCTGTCATGAAAGCCTTCAACAATACAAATAAAGTGTTATTATTATTATTATCATCATATAAATCTTAAGGACTCCCAAACAGCTTTTACACACACGCACTCTTATACTATATATACTATATAAAACCCCCACAAGTGTTAAACATCACCTAGCCCAGGCCTGGGCAAACTTTGGCCCTCCAGGTGTTTTGGACTCCAACTCCCACAATTCCTACCGGCTGTGAGGAATGGTGGGAGCTGAAGTCCAAGAGGCTTAAGCGGCTGAGGGGGGAAAGGAAGGGGCCTGAGGCTGTGAGGAATGATGGGAGTTGAAGTCCAAAAGGCTTAAGCGGCTGAGGGGAAAAGGAAGGGGTCTGAGACTGTGAGGAATGATGGGAGTTGAAGCCCAAGAGGCTTAAGCGGCTGAGGGGGAAAGGAAGGGGCCTGAGGCTGTGAGGAATGATGGGAGTTGAAGTCCAAAAGGCTTAAGCGGCTGAGGGGGGAAAGGAAGGGGTCTGAGGCTGTGAGGAATGGTGGGAGTTGAAGTCCAAAAGCCTTAAGTGGCTGAGGGGGGAAAGGAAGGGGCCTGAGGCTGTGAGGAATGGTGGGAGCTGAAGTCCAAGAGGCTTAAGCGGCTGAGGGGGAAAGGAAGGGGCCTGAGGCTGTGAGGAATGGTGGGAACTGAAGTCCAAGAGGCTTAAGCGGCTGAGGGGGGAAAGGAAGGGGCCTGAGGCTGTGAGGAATGGTGGGAGCTGAAGTCCAAGAGGCTTAAGCAACTGAGGGGGGAAAGGAAGGGGCCTGAGGCTGTGAGGAATGGTGGGAACTGAAGTCCAAGAGGCTTAAGCAACTGAGGGGGGAAAGGAAGGGGTCTGAGGCTGTGAGGAATGGTGGGAGCTGAAGTCCAAGAGGCTTAAGCAGCTGAGGGGGGAAAGGAAGGGGCCTGAGGCTGTGAGGAATGGTGGGAGCTGAAGTCCAAGAGGCTTAAGCGGCTGAGGGGGAAAGGAAGGGGCCTGAGGCTGTGAGGAATGGTGGGAGCTGAAGTCCAAGAGGCTTAAGCGGCTGAGGGGGGAAAGGAAGGGGCCTGAGGCTGTGAGGAATGGTGGGAGCTGAAGTCCAAGAGGCTTAAGCGGCTGAGGGGGGAAAGGAAGGGGCCTGAGGCTGTGAGGAATGGTGGGAGCTGAAGTCCAAGAGGCTTAAGCGGCTGAGGGGGAAAGGAAGGGGCCTGAGGCTGTGAGGAATGGTGGGAGCTGAAGTCCAAGAGGCTTAAGCGGCTGAGGGGGGGAAAGGAAGGGGCCTGAGGCTGTGAGGAATGGTGGGAGCTGAAGTCCAAGAGGCTTAAGCGGCTGAGGGGGGAAAGGAAGGGGCCTGAGGCTGTGAGGAATGGTGGGAGCTGAAGTCCAAGAGGCTTAAGCGGCTGAGGGGGGAAAGGAAGGGGTCTGAGGCTGTGAGGAATGGTGGGAGCTGAAGTCCAAGAGGCTTAAGCAACTGAGGGGGGAAAGGAAGGGGCCTGAGGCTGTTAGGAATTATGAGAGTTGGAGTCCAAAACACCTGGAGGGCCAAAGTTTGTCCTAGGCCTGACTTAGCCCATACACTCATGCATACAAAGTGCATTCCTGCACTATCAAGGCCCCTACAAGTCTCCAGCAATCCACAGAGAAAGAGAAAAGAGGGGGGGGGGTGAAAGCCTATACTATCACGCCCTTGAAATCGTAACTAAGCTCAATACAAACGCTACAAAAGTCCAAGACTGAAGCATCCCAGCCCAGTTCTCTCTCACCCACCAAACGACGGTCTGGGGGGGGGGGGAGGTCGGTGGTGGGCCGAGAGAAGCCACCACGTAGTCCTTCCCGCGCCGTGCTCGCTTTCCCTACATTCCCAGGCGGAGAACCAGCCAACCTACCCCTCACCTTCTTTTCCTCGCCCAACGGGAGGAGGAGGAGGAAACCGGCCGTCTTCTTAGCCGAAGTGGGAGGAGGGAAACAAAGTCAACTCTCTCGCTGGCTGAGCGACTGACTGGCTGACTGACTTGACTGGACTGCCTCGCGCTCGCCAAAAAGACGGAGGGGAGGGGGGGCGCGAGGGGGCTCCTTTCCTCCTTCGGCGCGCGCGCGCCGCCCTGCTGCCCTCGCGCCCGCTTTGCCTTCCCCTTCTCAACGGCCGCTTTCCTTCGCCAGCGCGAGGACAGGCGAGCTGCAAAGAAGGGAAGGCAGGAGGAGGATGGGAGCCCGAAAGACGAGCTTCGCCCCGGCACCCACTAAGCCACGCCCCCCCCTCGCCCTCCATTGGCTGCTTTCCTCCCTTCGGTGACCAACCCTAGCTCGCTATTGGGCGGTGCTGTTCGGAAAGGCACGCCCCCCTTGTTCAACATCATAGCAGAACGCCCCGCCCTCTGCCTGTGCCTTTTAAGCACCCTTTTCTCTTTTTTTTTCCTTCTCTTTCCAATTGTTTGCCTTTTAGAGTCCGAAGAGTGTTGCTGGTTTTTTTTCTTCTCATTCTCTCCTTCCTTGCTCCTTGTTTTGCATTTAGAGGGCATCCTCGTTAGGTGCCTCTACACCAGGCCTGGGCAAACTTGGGCCCTCCTGGTGTTTTACCGGCTGTTAGGAATTGTGGGAGTTGAAGTCCAAAACACCAGGAGGGCCCAAGTTTGCCCAGGCCTGCTCTAGTGGTTCTCTTGATGTATGGCAAGAACACCTTTCCTCTGGGTGGATCCTTGTCGAATTAATCACTTTGACACAACTTTTTAAAATGTGGAGTCATGGGAGTTATAGTTTCACAAAGGTCCTTTAGCTTTTCCCTGCCAAAGAGTGCAGGTTCCGCACAGGACTTCATAATCCCATGATTCCATTGCATGGAGCCGTAGCAGTTCAAGTGGTGTCCAAAATGTGTTAACTCTACAGTGTAGACGCGCAGGCATGGGCAAGCTTGGGCCCTCCGGGTGTTTTGGACTGCAATTCCCACCCTTCCCAACAGCCTCAGGCCCCTTCCTTTTCCCCCTCAGCCGCTTAAGTCAGTGCTGTCCAACTTCTAACCGGCCAAGGGCCGGACCCCAGGTCACTGATGACCTGGGGGGCCGTTCGGCCCCTCCCCAGGCCCCTCCCCAGGCCCCTCCCCCAGCCCCGCCCCCGCCCCACCCCCATCCCCCTCCTACGCTGTCATTCTCCCTCCTCCTCCTCTTTCTCCGGCGCCGCGGCGCATGGGACACCAGCGGCGCCGGGAAGGAGGCCCACCTCCTCGCACCCTCCCGCCCTTCCCGGCGCAGCCGGTGTCCCGTGCGCTGCGGCGCCTAAGGAGGAGGAGGAGGGGAGAGAAAGGAGAAGGCAATCAGCTGACTGCCCTCTCCTTTCTCCCTCTTTCCCAGCGCGCGCCGGCGCCAGGTCCCACAAGACGGGGAAAGAGAGAGAAAGGAGAGGGCAGTCAGCTGGCTGCCTTCTCCATTCTCTCTCTTTCTCCGCGCCAGAGCCCAGGGTCCTCACAAGACAGGGGAAGAGAGAGAAAGGAGAGGGCAGTCAGCTGGCTGCCTTCTCCATTCTCTCTCTTTCTCCGCGCGCCAGAGCCCAGGGTCCCCACAAGACGGGGAAAGAGAGAGAAAGGGAGGGCAGTCAGCTGGCTGCCTTCTCCATTCTCTCTCTTTCTCCGCGCGCGCGCCAGAGCCCAGGGTCCCCGCGCGCACGGGGAAAGAGAAAGGAGAGGGCAGTCAGCTGACTGGCTTCTCCTCTCTCTCTCTTTCCCCGCGCGCGCGCCGACGCCTGGGATCCCCGCGCGCGCGGGGAAAGAGAGAGAGAGAGGAGAAGCCAGTCAGCTGACTGGCTTCTCCTTTCTCCCTCTTTCCCCGCGCGCGCGCCCTTGCCCCGATCCCGAGCGCCGGCGCGGGGAGGGGAAGGAGGAGGGGCGAAGGAGGAAGAAAGCAGCCAGCTGATTTCCTCCTCCTTCGCCCCTCTCCTCCCCCGAGGACGCGCCACGGCTCCAATCGTGAGCCGCGGTGCAGGGAGGGGATGGAGGAAGGGCGAAGGAGGAGGAGCCAGCTCTCTTCCTCCTCCCTGCCCGCCTCCCCTCTCCCCGGCCGCCATTTTTTTTAAAAATTTAAAAATGGCGGCTGAGGGCATAGGTGGGGCCGTGTCCAACAGGCCACGGGGCCGGATCCGGCCCCGGGGGCGCGAGTTGGACAGCCCTGGCTTAAGTCATTGCAGTTCAAGTGGTGTCCAAAATGTGTTAACTCTACAGTGTAGACGCGCAGGCATGGGCAAGCTTGGGCCCTCCGGGTGTTTTGGGCTGCCACTCCCATGCTTCCTAACAGCCTCAGGCCCCTTCCTTTTCCCCCTCAGCCGCTAAGCGGCTTAAGCGGCTGAGGGGGAAAGGAAAAGGCCTGAGGCTGTTAGGAAGGGTGGAGTTGCAGCCAAAACACCTGAGGGCTCCAAGCTTGCCCATACCTGCTCATCTACACTGTAGACTTAATGCAGTTTGGACACCACTTGAACAGCAATGGCTTAAGCAGCTGAGGGGGAAAAGGAAGGGGCCACCTCTACTCTTTCTTTCCATGTCCCGTTTTATTTGGCACGACCTTTAGTGGGCCACAGCCATCTCTCACTAAAACTCAGGCCAAGTCAAATGGTTAGCCTTATTTAAACACTGCCCCGAAGCCTCAGCTGACCTTCCTTCTTTTCCTCTATCAGGCGGAAAAAGGCAGCCATGATTGGACATCTAGTGAGTAAGAGGCTCACAGTTTATAGAGGAAAACAGCCAGCAACAGATGTCAGGAAACTGACCTGCTTTCCTACCTAAACCCTACAGAAGACGAGGGCATCCTGCCATCCCTTTAAATGCTCTGAAATCATGGGAGTTTTAGGTCTTTAGCTCTCTTGCCAAATAGGACTGTAACTCCCATAATCCCATAGCATTAAATCACAGTGGGTTTGTGTTTGTGTGTGTGTGTGTGAGGAGCAACTTGAGAAACTACAAGTCGCTTCTGGTGTGAGAGAATTGGCGCCTGCAAGGAAGTGGCCTAGGGGACTCCCGGATGTTTTACAATCCTGTGGGAGGCTTTTCTCATGTCCCTGCATGAAAAACTGGAGCTTGCAGACGGGAGTTCACCCTGCTCCCTGGATTCAAACCGCCGACCTTTCGGTCAGCAGTCCTGCTGGCACAGGGGTTTAACCCACTGCACCACCAGGGCTCCGCCGTGGTGGTTAAAGTGGAGTCAAAGTGCATCACTTACACCATGAATCCTCAAACTAAGTCCCTCCAGAGTCTTTTACCTACCCCCACCCTAAACTTTGGACTTAGGGTTGCCCTAAGCCTGAAACAACTTGAAGGCACACAACAACAACAACAATCCTAATTAACTTGAGCATCAGCCAAAAACAGGCCCATACTTCCCATTGAAATACTGATAAGCTTGTGTTGATTGTTCTGCATTTAAAATATTGTATTATACTTTCATTGTGTGTGTGTGTGTGTGTGTGTACTACAGACATGTGCATTGTGCATAGGAATTTTTTCAAACTATAGTGCGGCCTCCCAACAGTCTCAGGGGCTGTGAACTGGCCCCTGACTTATACAGTGCAGATGCACCCATAGTTTTCAGACAATTGGAGACCTATATGCATTCCTTCCAGCAGCCCTGCTCAGCCAGTTTTTAACTATGAATTTCTTTCTCTACTGTATTTTAATATTTGTACTGTGTATTTTAACATGCATTAATATACGTATTTTACTGAATAGTTTTATGATGATGTGTTCTTAAGTATGCTCATGCTGTGTCCCGTCTCAACCAGTGAGGAGAAGCAGGTAAGAAGAAAATATTGTTGTTGTTGTTGTTGTTGTTGTTAGGTTGAGTTTTTCAGGCTGTATGGCCATGTGCCATAAGGGCCCCCTGGTGGTTCAGCAGGTTAAACCACTGACCTGCTGAACTTGCTGACCAAAAGGTTGGCAGTTCGAATCCAGGAAGCAAGGTGAGCTCCTGCTGTTAGGCCCAGCTACTGCCAGCCTAGCAGTTGGAAAACATGCAAATATGAGTAGATCAATAGGTACCGCCTTGGCAGGAAGGTAACATGCTGGCCACATGACCTTGGAGGTGTCTACGAACAACACCAGCTCTTCGGCATAGAAATGAAGATGAGCACCAACCCCCAGAGTTGGACATAACCAGACTTAGTGTCAGGAGAAACCTTTACCTTTACGGCCATGTTCCAGTAGTATACTCTCCTAGGAGGGAATGCTCCTGGAAAATTGGCCATGAAGCCCAAAAAACTCACAGCAACCCAGAGATTCCAGCCAAGAAAGCCTTCAACAATACATCATCATTTGATACATAACAAGATTAGTACACAGCAAACAAGATCACTATGCTGGCTTTTGTATCCTAGATTCATTGTTGAGCCTGGAATCCCAGGTCTCAGCATTGGCCAGGAGAGCTTTTGCACAATTAAAATTTGTGTGCCAGCTGTGCCCGTACCTTGGGAAGTCTGACTTGGCCACGGTGGTCCACGCTCTTGTTACATCCCGATTAGACCTCCGCAGTGCGCTCTACGTTGGGCTGCCTTTGAAGACTGACAGAAGCTTCAATTAGTCCAACGGTCAGCAGCCAGGTCGCTCATCGGAGCGACGTACAGGGAGCATACAACTCCTCTGTTACGCCAGCTCCACTGGTTGCCGATCTGCTACCGAGCACAATTCAAAGTGCTGGTTTTAACCTTTAAAGATCTAAACAGTTCTGGCCCAGACTACATGTCCGGATGTATCTCCTGCTATGAATCATCACAGGAGTGAGAAGGGTAGGGTACAAGTATATGACATAAATAAATTTTGTATTGGATCACACATCAGACACTTCCCAAGTGTCTAAGACTTGTCATGTATCAGCGAATAATGCATGCAGATCCGAGTAGGGTGGCCTTTTGCAACTGACAGATGGTAATTGTGTCAGCGCCAATTGTTTTTAAGTGCAGGCCAAGGTCTTTAGGCACTTGCACCCAGTGTTCTAATCACCACTGGGACCACCTTTACTGGTTTGTGCCAGAGTCTTTGCAGTTATATCTTTAAATCCTCATATCCTGTAAGATTTTCTAGTTGCTTCTTGTCAATTCTGTCACCTGGGATTGCAACATCGACGATCCACACTTTGGTTTTTGGGGGTTTTTTTCCTATTTGGTTTTCCAGCACGAATCTGTGATCAACTTTTGCTTGGAAACTGACAACAGAATTCCACTAAAAAACGAAGAGATTCTGAGAGGTGTTCTCTCTAGAAATCTCTGGGTCCAGCTTTGTGCCTGGAGGAAGTTGACCAATAGGGTCAGACTAGAGCTGTTGTTTTCAACCCATGGGCTTTTTGTAGGATCGCCCAGTCGTAGTGAGCTATGAAAAAAATAATAAACAAGGATGGGAGTAGGGTCATGTAATTGCATCGTGCATAGGATCTGTGGAATAGTTCCCCAGCATTCAACTTAATTGATGAAAAACCGCTGACTCAATTCTGGTGTGCTGTGTATTGGTCATATCCAAATGTCACCATGCTTGCGTTTCAAGTTTTGCTCCCCTTTGTTTCTACAGAACTCTGTGTGAGTGGGTTTTCAACACTTCTCCAAATGAAACCCAAAACAAGAAACAGATTAACTGTTGAGAATGACATGAGGTTGCAAAAACTCAACCATGAATTTTTAAGCTTGTAAATGAGTTACTATTTCAGTATTTGAATTAAATATGCTGTATTATATCAAAAATCTATATTTGGTGTGTTTCTATTTACCCTATTTAAAAGCCTATTTTTAATGTATAAGGGTTGCCTCTATAACAGGCATGGACAAACTTTGGCCCTTCAGGGTTTTGGACTTCAACTCCCACATTTCCTAACAGCTTACCGGCTGTTAGGAATTGTGGGAGTTGAGGTTCAAAACTCCTGAGGGCAAGTTTGCCCATGCCTGCTTATAATATGCAACTGAAAAAGGCTGTGAATGGCTGCACTAGAGGACCTAGATCAGAGCTTTCCAAACATTTCATGTTGGTGACACAGTTTTTAAACACGCATCACAGGCCCGTAGCCAGGATTTTGATTTGGGGGCTGAGTCTGAGTGAGAAAAGGTCTACCCTAGCAAACCTTTTGTATCGTTATCACAATACCCCCATGCATATGGGATATATTGAGCATGGTGATCAGATCATGATATGAATAAATATAACAGTTTAAATAATGTACCAGTAAGGCCTTCTCGCAGACCACACTGAGAATTTCGGGAGGGGTGAAGCCCTCAAGCACACCCCCCGGTTCCTAACAAACAAGGTTAAAACCAGCTCCTTAAAAG